>QGOI01013000.1:0-14060 GCA_003313885.1 Boletus sp. MG55 | reverse complement strand
GCTGTGCGGCAGTCAACCAGACGGCATGCATGTGAACTTGAACGAGGAAGATGCCCATGTACGTAAGTTAACCGTATTTACAAGGTTCTCATATCAAGTCAAGATGGGTACAATATGTACATCCAGCAGTTTAAATCGACTCCAGGTTTCGTCAGCATCCATACAGTGTACTGAGGGTCCTTCGCACACCTGATTAAGATGTGGCTCGGAATGAATACCCAGTCCGTATTTTGCAGCAAAAGTAAAATGCTAGCGGTAAGTATATATAATAGTTCTACGATGAAATGAAATGCTGAAGATAAAAATTGCGCATAAATCATTGAGACTGATTGGACCAGCAGGCGCGAAAGATTGGTTTTCCCGTTGCTTCGCACATGTGACAATCACGAAAGTCACACGTTGTCACACTATCTAACCGTGAACCCACTTGCCCTGCTCCTCATCTGTCTCATCATCTGCCTCCGCCGCCTCTTCCTCGTCACTTGGGCTCTCGTCTGTAACCAACTCCCCGGACTCAGCCACTTCAATCGGCCCTGTAGCTGGCAGTGCTTCCTTGGGCTTGATGAGTCGCCCATGTCACGTTGATAGTCACACCGACTCACACGCTGTCACTCTTCTCATGTCCTCATCATGGCATCTGGGCACATCTTTGTCATTTTGCCAATGCAGTCCAGGCATAGCCATTGTAGAATTGTTGTATCTGTGTCACTCAAGGTGCTATCAACACTCCATTGCAGTTTGGTAGCATTTTGTGCAGTATTTAAGTGTGTAGGCGGCTTCGAACTTCAGTACTGAGGATGTATATAATGCCACTTTTCTGGTGATATTCTCATCACTGAACTCCACCTGAACGATGGGAGGGTTTCAAAACTTGCATGATATATTTAGCAGCATATAATTCCAAATCCCGATGCTTTATGATGCGTGAATCCTCGACAGAGGAGTATCAGAGCCATTTGTGCGAACGACTCTCACTACACTGTATCAGACCATTCTTCTTCGGCGTGGCTCAATCCCTTCATCAGTATTTCCTGTTGTTCGAGTTCGTTATGCCAGGCTAGAATTCGAGGATGAACCATGACTCTGGGCACCGTTATTGGCCACCATAGAAGTCTGTAGATTCGGTTTGCTTACTTGCTGGCATCAAAATTGAGGACTTCCAGAGTCCTCGTACCCGTCGCTCGAGAGAGAGCTACATAGGCTGAGCAGTGTTATGCGGTGTTTTTCTGGCCTATTACGAACAACGACACCAACCTTGACCTTTCTCAAAGGTACGACCCAAGTCCACTTTTACGCGTTCCAGCGTTTGTCCCTGGGACTTGTGAACGCTCAACGCCCATGCAAGAATCAGGGGGAGCTGAAATATCCTCAACTAGCAGTCAACTTGACGTCAACGTGCAACGGACCTGTCGACGTCTAGCCTCCATCACTCCATAAGCATTGTCCACTGTAAAATCAGTTGGTACGCAGAGCAACACCCTCCCGTTCGTGAACCGAACGACAGGCCACAGCGAGCCATCATATCTCGCGGCCGCCTGTCGCGCATCACGCTCAGAACCACGCAGTCCCTCTTCTGTAGCGATCTCCATCTTGTTTTGCATTGCTTCTTGAGGAGTGCAGAATTTGATGACTTGTCCAACTGAACCATTCACCAACTCTCCTTGGACCATGTTCTATGCAAGTGAAATTCAGTGCCAGGAGAAAGCGATACATTTCAAGATATACCTTGATTAGCATAACCTGGGCACCAACCTATGTTGCATTCAGTAGATATTATATTAATAAGATGACCGAACAAACTTTGAGTTGAACGGCCTGCTGTGCAACAAGCCGCCCTAGCAATCTCTCCATTTGTTGTTCAGACACCCGGACACCATTCGAATCAGATCCTGCAACATCGGTAGCGTTATATTGTATTGCTCGGCCAGGAAGCGCGCAAAGCCTTGATTCGTTTGCGCGGTCAACTTGAACTCGAGTCGGGTATCTGCGACACTGTCAACACACATTTAGGGAGATTGCGATATACTAGTACAATTGCGTTGGACCGATCCCGTCCTCGTAATGCAATGGTCTGGAAAGCCTCTGTAAGGTTTGTATGGCATGGTTATCAAGTTTCCCCAAGCGCATATTGTTTAACATATCCACAAATCCTGTTGGTTCTGAGTTTCTGTATTTTCATTTCTCGAGGAAGGCAACAAATACCTTGTTCCTTTTGCCGAAATACCTTTGTTAGCACAACAGGACGTTTGATACACCTGCTCCAGCTCTCTGCCTCAAAGGCAAAGATCGGTGGTACAGGATTACCGTTTTTGTCACGGTCTGGAACTGGTGGTAACTGGCAAAAGTCACCAGATAAGGCAAGCTGACGATGATGTGAGCCTCCTGCGGTACAACTGAGATGACATGCACGACCTGTATTCCGCCGAACGGTTTATCACTGTTCCTCAGCATTCGAGCAATAAATTCCTTTATAGATATCAGCCACATACATCAAAATTCGAATGAATACACACTAGTTTATCAAACAGGACACCGTCAATCATTGATACTAGAGACAAGATTCATTAGCAAGCAACACAAGGCCGTAATGTTCTCATACTTTCATCCAAAATGAGGGTTCGTACCCTTCGCCAGCGATCGAGCACATTCCGTAGCTTCTCCTGGCCAAGAAATTTGCCTGCAAGTTTCTTGGCATCCTCTTGCCCTATGCCGATGCCGGCCCATGAATGCAATGTTGCACCACCAATATTTACCGAAGCGATACCAGTGGATGCAGTGATCGCAAGAGTAGGACAACCTCTCCCTCCACAAGCATCGATGATGGCGCGAAGTAGGACGGACTTTCCTGTCCCTGTAAAGATTCAACTTCCAGCCATAATGAAAAGACTACATATTTGTTACCAGCAGATCCGGTGAAGAAAACATTTTCCCCCCTCTGCACCATTTCTAGCACAGTTCTTTGTTCCTCAGATAGGACAACAGTGGGAGCATGGACTCCAGGAACGCGTTCTGTAAGTGAAATAGCTGCATCTTGTTCGCTAGGGGATAATTCAGGGATGTGATTACGGACTCGTGTGGCTGAGTCAGACTGCGAGAGGTACGAGGAATTAGACGGACAACCTAAAAGACAAGTCAGACAAACATAGACCGACATCCTGAATACTCCTATTCAAGCTTACGTTCCATCCGATGGGGCGTGGAAGCCCATTGCTCTGCGTCTGCTCGACAGGTGAAGCTCTTAAATATAGCTCCGGGCCATCTCGAAACCTACGAGTCACTGGTCAGGAAAGCGAACTTAGACCAAGCTGCATCTTACGTTGGCACTGCACTTTTAGTTCTTTAAATAACCCCAACTGAGTGGATAAGGAAAGCCCGAACTCACCTCTGCCCAAGTATCGTAAATCTTCGGACCTTCACGTCCTACACGAACAGCGTAGTACTTCTTCCGCGAAGCCTTTGGCATGACCTGTGACTGAGTCGGTGAACGCGGTCGACGAGGTTGACGCGACTTTACAAATCGCGTGGCCATGTTGCAGTCACATGAGTGTGACGGCATCATTATGTCAAGGACACCATCTTCTTACATAAGATATTGCTCCGTCTTGAGATCTGAGATCTGAGAACTCTACCACGAAGAACTCAATACATAGTACTTGATACAACCGAAACAGATCACGCTATAACAGTCGGAATGCGGAGGGCTAGACAATTTCTACAAAATTAGCCGGAAATATTCCCTCTTTACCATCGAGTTTACCCGTCCACCTAAATCGTTAAGTTGAAAGAAGGTTCACATATGGGAACGGTATGAACTTACCAGTCGTCAGTACTGTCGCTCTTTCGAGTAACAATTATCACGTCTCCTCTTGAGAACGACAGGTCGCCCGTCTATAGCGGCCTGAGGTGATGATACTCAGCACATCGAATTAGGTCACACACCTCAACAGCTGTGAATTCATACAAAGCGATCGCACGAGCAACTCCGTCATGAGGGGAAAGTGGTTTGCTTAACTCGGGCTTCGTCTTGAAGCGCGGTGGAGAGGATTCAACGGCATCATGATAGTATTCAAGATCGTCCTCCAGTGGTGGTGTAGACGAAAATGGGTTCGTATAACCAGCTAGGCTATCTCTTTGCCCAGTAGAATGGTCCAGTTTGGGAGCACTCATGGAACGCGAATGCGAGACTGCCTTGTCTGAAAGGGTGGAGTGAACTGAACGGAAGGGTGGTAGCGAGTTGAAAGGGGATGCAGGATTATAAGAGTCCACGGGAGTGTGCGAAGTGCTCGTAGACGCTCCGACACTATGCGACGAGCGGTGATTAGTTTGCTTTACAGAACTTAAACCAGATTCAAAATCATCATCGAAGCCTGAAGAGCGAAGAGATGGCCCATCGATATCTTCCCATTGAGTTGGACTGCGGTCGTCAAGGTCATCAGAAAAGTAAGAGCCGGAATTTGTTTGTGTGCCCCAATGCCGCGGCGGAAAATCAGTATTCTTTTTCTTTTTCCCGAGGAAGGAAGAAAACCGCTGTGGCTTTGACCCAACTGTACCGGTTCCATCGGTATTGCCAAACACGTATGGCACTTGTCCTTCAGCCCGATCGTCGATCCAGTTCCGAGTTTCAGGCCTGCTTGTACATGATTCCAGTGTTTTCACCAGGGGCTCGGCCCAGTCTGGGCATGGTACAGCTCCGCTAAGGAGCATCTTGACCGTAACGTCTTGATTATAAGCCAGAGCATTGGCATCTTGCCGCTCCATGATAACGGATCCTTCGATAGACACGCCACCGAAGAGTCCTCGGGTCTTCGAGTAGCTATACCTGTTATGAACGGTAAAATGTAAACCAGGTACATGATAGAATAATGACGTACATTGCAGCAACCTTTCCGCTAGAATTCAACGAACCAATTGCCTCCCCATTCCGGCCTAAAGGTCCTACAGCAACACTCAGGTTTCCGCCTAGAGTCAATGATCCAGCTGACATGAATGATTTCTGATAGCTAAAGATCAGCGATACGTATTGGACGTGCACCTTGGACCCACAACTGCCTGTCGAGGATTGGCCCGAGTTAATCTTTCTTGACATACATAAGAATGACCTTACAGCAGCTGAGTTCAAAACGACCAAAAAATCCGTCATCTCCGCCCCGAGCTGACCACCAACTCCTATGCCAGCAGAACCGATCGCGCTAGGGGCAGACCAAGCTATAAAGTAGACACTCGGTATCATTATCTTGTACTAGTGTAGAACTCACATCCGTTTGGGAGTTTTGCAATAACAATTCCAGCCCCAGCACGTGCTGAGAAGAGGAACCCAGCTTTGAACACAGTGAAGATCGCAAATCCCTTGGCATTTTCCAGAACGCTGCGTGGTATGATCTGATGGGCAATCATGAATATATGGTAACCGAAGCAGGGGAGGCCACTGACAGCGTCCAGACCGTTATTCCTGCTATCGATGAAGGAATTAACTGTATGGTATTCAGAAAGCGGAGATTGCGGAAAGGACCAAGCTCACATATCTTTGCAGCTTTCTGACATTCTTTGGGTAGCGACTGTGGTAATGGTGAGTTGAGTTTCATCGTCTGCACACGGTATTGCACTGATGGGAAGAAAGATCTGACGGCACTTCTACTTTACGAAGTGGATGGGATGGCGGTGGTACTGGTATGGATGCGCAGTCGGCTGTGCGACAGTTCGCAGTGAGCATGATGAGGGAGCTTTGTAATGAATGTGACGTGTGACGTGACCGGGACTTAATTGACATCCGGCACATTCCGACCAACCCAAAGCTTTGATTGGGAAAACGTGACATACTCTGATGCTACATGCCACTAGGGTTCAAATAGTACATACCGATCGGGCATGGGGCCCAGTTGTTATGGCCATCCAACAACTTCCAACCAGCAGCCGGAATTTCTCCTGGTCGCGTAGCATTGGTCTTCACAGTGAAACCATTCTCGGTGAGTTCTGATGTTTGAGATTCACATTCACTGGCGATGAGTATCCGTAGGCGCTGTTCCATGTCCACAAGATCATGTGTTTGCCAGAGCTACGACAATCATTATCAGATCACCTGGACGAAGCAGTATTCCCGTACTTGTATAGGGACAGCCTCCTCAGTGGACCTCAGGAGTTCGACACTCTCTTCTAGATCCTTGGAACCTACCGAAATTGCCTGTAGCAGCTCATTTAAACTGTCCTAGAATCCTCAGTATCGGAGAAAATGGAGTAAATCGATCGTACATTCTTGCTTTATGCCCAGAATTATGCCCTGGGATAAATGTCGGAGCAACTTGGAGAATGACTTCTTTCCTCAAATCAGTTCCATGTTCTGATTCGTCGGTCCATGTCCGCGCAGCCCAGACCACCCAGCGGGCAAGGTATTCGCTGTAAATAGCACCTCTGAGCAGACTTTTGGAGCCTAGCTCGATTATGTTTTTATCCATGTTTGACCCCATTAGGTCATCCAATAAAATTGGGATGATCCGACTAATGAAGATAGATGGGAAAGTGGGATGGGTCACGTGAAGTTGCATGAGAAGCGGTGTCCACAACACAAGACTGGCAGTTGTAGGCAGGAACGGATCTGCAGGAGCGCGGCATTTTCTACCGGATGATCAATGACGGACGATATAGTTCCTGACGATCTCTGACCTCTTAGCCACAGGGACAATAGCACCTCTTTCGAGAAGGGCATTACAAATAACCTCCAGTGTCCACTTTTCTTTGATGTCAACTCGGGCAGTGACGGAGTTGTCATCAAATCCCCATCCGAGAGGATTATCGGCAAGTTCCGCTGAGACCTTGGTTTCTGTTATCCAGCGCTCGATGTCACGCATCACTGTATCAATTCTACCCTGGTACTGTTTGCGTAGCGACCCATCTCGGGCGACAGTCTTCATGAGAAGTTTATATGACTTCAAGAGAGGGAAAATAGGGCGCAGTGATAAAGATGATGTCGATATGGGTGCTGAGGGATTGAGAGTCGGATGAAAATAATTGTGGAGAAGCCAGGAGAGGGACTACGTGCATCGAAAAAAAATTCAGGAGAGCAGCATGTTAGTATTGATGTAGCCTACTACCTCTCTGCCGGCGTCTCTGAGTAACTCGAGACTGGGTAAATCCTCATGAGTTGCCGCATGTCTGAGCTCCACGAGCCACGACGGCAAGCCAAGCTGGGCGGCTATGGCAGCTATGGATCTTGCATATGCTCCGGATTGCAAAGGATCGACTAATCCATTGACCATCCGGATGATCGCCGTTGCATAGGCCTGTCGAAGACTGAGGGCGGTCTTCGCGGAGAGGGGGTCTCTGCAGGATGCGTCTAGCATGCATGCTGCTAATATGGCTAAGGTGGAATCGAGGGCATGAGGAAGTGGTGTCACTGCTTTCCATGCGGATAACTGGAACAGATGACTTCAGACGTGCCCTGTGTGGTAGAACTTACCCTATTGATCGCCAGGGTTTTGGCTTCGAAATCCGTTTCTTCAGCGTAAATCCATGAACATAGCTGCTCTAGTTCACCGATGTAGGCCCAGGGTACTCGCCGGGGTAACCGCATTGCTCCTGGATGAATGAAAGTTAGCACTTTCACAAATATCAACCTGAAACTCCAATGTACCAAGATGAAAATTAGTTAGGTGCCGCAAGCTGCAGTGGCTGTGTTGCAGGCTTGCAAGGTCTATTCCAAAACGACGAATTTAATACAAGGACAAACAAGACTAGTTTAGAGGGATGTACTAGGTGCGGTGTGGTGAGCAGCGTCTTCATCGATTTATCGTTGCATCGCGTTATAATGACCACTTGAACCTGGTCCTTCCACAGAGAAACCACGCACTGAATTTGAATCTGAAATCACCCAACACGACACTCGCCACCATGTCGACATTCGCTAAAAGTATCGAAAAGGATAGGAGTGAA
Source organism: Boletus sp. MG55 (assembly GCA_003313885.1). NCBI lineage: Eukaryota > Fungi > Basidiomycota > Agaricomycetes > Boletales > Boletaceae > Boletus > Boletus sp. MG55. The sequence continues at coordinate 6,137 of QGOI01013000.1, read as the reverse complement.
TCGGCGATGAACACAGCGAAAAGCAATCCCCCGCAGCATGCAGCGGCACGAAATCTGCGGTTGTGACGTACTATGTGGCCTGTGCATTTCGGACGTATTAAAATTATCCGTTGACAATACGCGCACTGTGCAGTGTCGGTGGTCAAACATTCACCCTACACAGCTTCCATCAGGGAAAGAAGCATGGGCGGGCAAATATCACTGCCTCTCTAGAAGCGTGGTTCATACATAAAGGGTAGGCCCTCGTCCCAACCTCCTTCACTCACAGTCGTCAACTCCCTCATCTACTCCGCAAGATGCCCCTTAATACCCAAGGCATAATATCCGCTGTGATAATCGCGATATATGTCCCTATCCTCTTTTTCGCTTTTCGCATATGTTTCAGATATGGTGTGAGGGAGAGGGGGTGGCTATTGCTTCTCGTCTTCTCGTTGAGTGAGTCCCGATGTCCAGATATGAATATATGACTTTATACAATTTCCAGTCCGAATCGTTGGTGGTGCATTATTAGTTGCCGCAGAGCTAATTGTACCCGTCGTGACTGGACTGTATATTGGAGGTTATGCCCTCGAGGCGTCAGGCTTATCGCCTTTGTTGCTCAGTACTCTCGGGCTGTTAGAAATCATGTGAGTCCGTTTTGAAACATCGCACCCTTATCAGTGGAATAACATTTTGTTAGAACTGAAGTACCAGGTGGAGAGCGGCAACACGCTCGCGTATTCAGGATTTTGCACATTGTTGGACTCGTAGCCCTCATTCTCACGATTATCGGTATATCGAGCACGAGCTCAAGTAGTTCCAACACAGAACGTCGTGTTGGTGTGCTACTTTTTGCCGGATTGTATATCGTTTTAGTCGCCATCGCTGTCATGCAATGGGTCAATCGTCACCGGCTCATGAAATACCGCAAGCAGGTGGGCAGCCACCTTTCGTCCTTACTTCATCCTGGCTAATTCGTTCAACAGCTACTTATCGCAGTTTCAGCTGCCCTACCCTTCCTTGCAGTCCGCACGTTGTATAGCGTGCTTTCCACCTTCTCATCCAGCACCTTTATCACTACGGGGTCGTCCACCACCGATTCCAATAACCCTTTGGCCAAATTCAACATGTTTACGGGAGAATGGCAAATATATGTTATCATGGAGGTCGTCATGGAGTATGCAGTGGCGGTCATCTACGCATTGGCCGGCACCGTGTTACGCTTGGATCAAGACTACGGACTGCAAGAGTCTGATGAATACCCTCTGTATCGCCATCAGTATTGAGTGGCTGGCAACCTGGACGACGTTCCCTGTTTGAAAAACTGTGCTTTACCCTATCGACGGCTCCACGACTCGCTGATCAGGCCCAGGCTGTTTGTTTACCCTCGAATACCCAGGACAGCTTGCTCTGGCCCCAGGTCACTACTTAGAAAGTGCCGTTGTCAAGGCGTTGCTTGGAACGGATGATTTGAGGCTCCTATTTCACTACATTGTAGTTGTTATTTAAATGGTGACAACTGAACGGACTAGGGATGTTGTATTAATGTTACGATAAATATGTTGCAAGTCAGCACATCGGCGTGATGCACCCAGAGAAATGTCAGAACTGCATAGTCAAGCATTCCCCAAGCTGCTCCAAGAAGCAGTCACCAATTGGTCTAGAGAGTGCTCCGGCTTAATTGAGCTCCTGAGGTAACTATCCTTCTTCCCTGCTAACCCGTATACCCGCAGCCAAGAGAAGCTGGCGAAGAGTTGCTTTGCAGAGGCAAAGCTCAGTGAGGGTACTACTGAGAAAACGATGAAAAAAAATGGGGAGCCTTATAAGGACATCGAATGGATTATGTAATGCGGAAACACAATTATATGTACCCTGAATCCCTGATATCTCCGAGTTCTTAGCTGACAGCTCGGACGGAAGTGGGGTAGTTATCCGGTACTTTCCAAAGCCAAAAGGGTCCTATCGGGTCTTCGTGAGCAACCAAGATTCGTCTTCCGACACAACTTGCATCTTACCAGCAGGATCCCCTAGGAGGCAAGCATGGTCAAGGTTGGCATTTCTATTATAAATTGCTAGACGACTTACCACGCTCATGATGAGCACCAGTCCAAGTTCCAACGACCCCTGTTGCGCTTGCTACGCCTCCGACTTGTACCCCTTCTGAGCTATCAATGAATTTGCAGGATTCAGTTACATATCCTAGCATCAGATGAGGAAAAACAAGGATCACCTCCACTGCATGCGTGATTCGCGCGCAGACACCTGACGTTGTTGTGCGATCATGTCATTTTACGTAGGAAGGAAGACACCAAAAAAAACTCACAAATCGCCAGCGCACCACGTCATCGTTAGCCATGTATACTGACCCAAGTATCGTGGCTTCATCGCCATGAATACCGTTGGATGATCCAGAAAAGTAAAGCGTAGGATACTTTTCATTCTTGGACTGGGGAAATCTGTCGATTGTGTAGTATTTTGGCATCGCGTCCGAACTTATGAGGTAGAACCTCAGTTCAATCAAACGAGTCGCTTCGGAAAATTGAGGATCTTCAAAGAATGATGCGCCCTGCGTATGGCCCGCATGGCCCCGGATGGAAAACTGGAAACGTACGCGTCAACTGTAGCTCATCAACATACCAGAGACCATATCTACGTTGAAAGCTAGTATGAAGAGTTGAGAAAGACCTATTTACCCAATTATTATGCTACTCACCAAATAAATCACTTTACAACACATGTCCATTCAGTTTTTTTTCTTTCATTTCGTGAGACGTGAAGGGACACACCGATAATCCATGAATGAGACAATTCGTCTCCAATTTCCCTCTACCCCTGCCCAATCATGGGGGGCAAGGCTGGTTGCATGAGGGGCAGAATATGCGCGAGTTGCTTCGAGACCGCAAGGGGGTGTTGCGTCCAGGAAATGCCTCGAATGATCTGCGAGATTGAGGCCTATGACGTTTATGATACATTCCACATGGAACCAGTCCACCTCTCCTGTCTTTGGCATAAAGGGCCCCCAGTCATTGTGCCTGTTGAAGTTACTGAGGTCGTATACCTGGCACCTGCTTCTCGTGCGCATTGATTTCATTCGTGACTTTCCTTCTTCATCGTCATACTTGTCGAGTGTGAGTGCCAGATAAGAGCGAAGGCAAGCAAGTGTCTGACAAGTGTGTTGCTGGGTGAAGGGTGGTGGTTGCAACATATTCGTGGGTTCTAACATGTCCATCACCCATAGTAGACTGGGTGACGGAATGCGTTCATAACCTAGCATGACAGGCGAGGCGGATCGTACTACGCCTAGCACAATGACAAGAGCTGCATGACGGTCCTCGGGGGTGGATCGAGCACTGCGCACGACGGTTTCTGCGTGCACCCTACGCTGAAGCTCCGTTTTCCAGTTAAACTGGATGGCTTTGCGGAAGCCTTGGCACGTTTTGCGAGGGTCATCGAAAGGGAAGAGAAGGAATAACTGGCGCCAGAGATATTGATCCGTGGTGTCATTCACGAGCGACCATGCTGCGTGGCATGTCCGAGAAAAAGAGGCAACGTCACGAGGGTGACAGAGAGCAAGCGCCTGCTCTGCGATCTCCGGTACAGACCACAATTCGGGATTTGAAGCCGACATCGAGACGCTGAGAAAGAAGATGAGGCGACGACCGCAAACGGGAAGCAAATACTTGTCTTATGAGACAATCGGATGTAAGCATAGTCAGCAGGTCTAATACCAGGAAACCCTCGGAGAGCCTCGCAATTCTTCGGCATGAGACCGGATGTACTACAAGAACACAGAGCATCCTCTCACTCGGACACACGGCTGGGAATCCGGAAAGTTGGACCTATTCAAAGCCGGGTACAATGTGATACAGACCCTGAGTATTCACCATCTCTTGAAGTTGAGCTCACGCTCGTTCGACTATATTAAGATCGTGTCACCTTAGGTGCTGGGAGTCTAGGACCGCGGCCTGACCTAGCCTGACAGAGGTGTAGTCTCGATCCACCCGTTTTGGTCACTCTCTAGGAGCATGGGGTGCGTTCTAGGAAGCGAAAGATTCGGGTGTCAGTCTGTGACACGGCCCGACCGCTTTCTACTAGGTTCGAGGGCTGACAGAGTGTGTCTTGCCGATGCCCGCAATTGAGGTGGTGTCTCAACTGTGCCAAGTGTTTGAATTCGACACCATTACGTGACCATCTAGACATTCGTCACCGTCCCCAGTGGCATACTAAGGATTTCTGTCGTGTTCTGCAAGTCTTGGACATAACGAACGACTGTCTTCCTTGAAATGGGTCTTCAAGTTTGATCTGTCTAGGTCTTTGGATAGTAACAACTAGAGTCAAACCTTTTTATTTACCTATATTTGCGTTGGACATGAGTGAAACGCTCGTCCACGGCAATATTATATATTATATCCTGCGCCAAGGACTAAAATCCCCAACGGATCAAAAGAGGCACTTGACCAGGCCATCTGTAAGTAGTTGGAATACCCAGTTCTCGTCACGGCGGTACGGGACCTGAGTGTAAGTTTGACAGCGGGCCGAGATGCAGTATGGACGACATCCCGGCCGCGGTTGATCGGTCCATTCAGCCAAGGCCATAGTATAGAGGCTTGGACCGGGTGAGTGACCCGACCGTGTCAAACAAGATTCGGGGCGTACCTGTTGACGAAGTACTACAAGAATGGCAAGTGGAAACATCGGATAGAGGCGGGTTGTATGCTTGTCTCTTGTGGTTTACTCTGACCACGCGTTGTTATAGCTTCAAGCAGTAGCTACAGAACAGCCACTACGGGCAAAGTTGTATCACCTCGTACGTACGGGGAATGTACAGGAAGTCCCCGACGAGGCATTCCGGTGTCAGGCCGGCGATCGACCACCAGGAAGCCAGGTTTGTGAGCCACTTCGAATCTTGGACCGAGGCGCCAGATAGACGATATGTCGGGAAAAATATATACCCACATGCTTGACAACTCAACGTCGATAAACAGGTTGTCCAAACCCCACAGAGATCATTTGTAATGTACACAAGTTGCGCTCTACTTCTGCAGCTCCATTCAAGCTTGCGCATACAAACTCGTGAGTTGTTTGGAAGTTGGAACCCTCGATCGAGGCGCACGCCGGTGCTTCAGGTCATGATGACAACAGAGGATTGACCGTAGTAGCTCCACCTTGCGATGGTATATATCGAGTCTTTGTCATAATACTCCCAGTCCAACTGACGCAAAATAGATCGACGAGGAAGAGGAAGGAGGTCTTTGTGTAGTGACTCGGACTGAAGTTTCTTTGAGCTACGGCGAGCATCACTTTGATGCGGACAATTAGGGCATCCAGGTTGGTGCACTACTTAGTACTGTATAGGCAGTTTGAAAGGGTTCGTCATTCACGGCAACGTGGTATATCATATTGACTGATTCCTCTCTGCAGAAGCTGGGGCAGCATTGTTAGAGCCTATCCGGAAATCGAGGCGGTTCGTCTTGTGATTGGATTGGTGTGCCACGATCTTTCCCCTTCATGCGCAGAGACAGCAGAGCTTGGCCTTCATGCATCCTCTCTATCTCCGTAAACTTCATTGCCACGCAAGGATCACATCGACAGTGACCTATTTGCCTCTCGGTTTTCCTGCCCTCAGCCTTTCCACGATGATCTGCCGCTACCAGCATGTGTTCCCTACACTTGGCACCGGCAACGATGAGGTCGCCAACAAATCTGAAATATGGATTCGCTGGTACTGCCATGTACCTAATATCTAAATCCACCAGGACTAGTACCAACCAGAATCCCAACTTCTTTACTTACACTTACTATTCTAGACAATAGTCCAGACTTCTTTGTCATTTACACAGCTTTTTGCGCGTTTACTCAGCAAACCACCTAAAGCTCCCAATTCGTAAGCCTTACTAAGAATGGTTCCCTTCGTCGTAACCATTCTTAGTTAGGCTTCTTATTCACGTTTTCCCGACACCGGCATTAAATATTGCCCTAAATCTGCCCTAAACATTATTCCCACGTCTGTCTCCTGGGCCCTCTGCCGTCCGATGTGGTCCGACACTTACATAATCGCGCCTCGCGTGCCACACACTTCCAGAACGCCCGCCACATGTCCATATTTGGACAATTAGATATAGCATATTCCCCTCTCCACTGTCGGCTCAACAACTCAT
>QGOI01012926.1:0-13152 GCA_003313885.1 Boletus sp. MG55 | reverse complement strand
AGCCAGTATGAAGTGCGAGACCAAAGCGCAACCACTTGTCATGCTGGTCAACAGCCCAAATGTCATTGACGCCAGCTGCCCAGAACTGCCGGCGTTGCGATCGGCCTGCCTTTCGTTGTTGAACAAGCTCGGGTTCATGAATCGCAAAGTACCAGCGTACTACAGCTCTGTAACTCAATTTTCAGGATGTTCTACTTGAGCCAAGACAGAGTGCTTACCTCGAGACACAGAAGTTCCATTCATGGAACAATAAGCTAACCATTTCTTGTGCACCGGCGGTGGGATAAATTGCGTGCAGCTCCATCATAGCAAGGTGGATGGAATCAGGGGTATGCCCTTGTTGGCGAGTTCATTGTAGCCCCAACCGCTTGCGAATCTCGACGAACTTTGTCAACCTGTAGAAGTTTCAAGTTGAATATAAGAGGTGAGTTCGTCCGAAGCTCTGAGTTATTACAATGTACTTACCCGATTCCATACTGTGTTGTGTCTATACGCTTTCGGAGTTCTGCGACGATTTCCTTGTCTGTAAGACGAGCTTTCCAGAGTCGCCGAATGTGTGGCTCTATCTCCTCCAGTGGTGCTAGTTACCAAGAGCATTCAAAGAATGTATCAAGGCCGAACGGAAGGAGCAGACGTACGTGTCGGTTTCCATTGATTCACAGCTTGTGAGGGCATAACTTGAGTACTGTAAGGGGAAGTTCCCTTGTGAGTGAGGTAAGCTGAGTCTGCGAGAGTCGGGCGGTGTCGTTCGTCGGGCGATATTCGAGAGAGAAGAGAAACTTGGGCTCGATTTGATTCGATGCGATGTGATGCGATGATGCAGATTAGCTGCGATAGATGACAGCTTTTATACTAGTGGGATCGAGGCGTAGCGTAGATACTGAGAAGGAGTCAAAGGCGAGTATGACGTAGCCGCCGTGTAGGGAAAGAACAAAGTTGTGATAATGTGAAGGGATACGAATAAAGGAAAGAAGTGAACTATGACGAAGAACAAAGTTGGCTGGTGACTGCGACGAGGGTGGTCGAGACTGTTCATGGGTACGGTCGGTGAGCCCGTTCGGTAAAGCGGTCCGAATCGGCGCGTGGCGTTCAAGTAGTCTTGAAGTCATTACTAGGCAAGGTCCGAGGATTTGACGACAACGCCTGAGACTCTCCGATGCTCTCACAATATTCACAGTCCAGTTCTTCAACTGTTCAGCATATTCTGGCATGCAGCTGCATGATTCACCATGTTACATTTCCAAGATTCCTCCTGATTCTCTAGCTTCCTGAGCCCGACGTCCCGCCTCGATCAAGCCAGAGCAAACTCACGAAGGGGATCTGGCAGAGGGCGCTCTCGATATCTTCGAGCGAGTTTGATACTTGCCATATTGATAGCTGGCACCTTCGGGGTGAGTTTCACTCCGAGTCTATCTGTCCACTCCACGTGCATTGTTCACGCTTCATGCTAGTATCCACCAGGGCAGCTCCGAGTCTGCCACCGCATGCTTCCATCCACTCTTTTCCCGCTGTCAAACATATCCCAGGTTCGCTTCTTACCCTAGCTTGGGACTTCACCCTCCTGAGATTCTATTCTGGGCTTTTTCTTACTTTTTTGCACCGGGATGTCTTGTGTGCTCGGCCCGAGAGGCGTCATCCTATCTGATGTTTTGTAAACCTCACTGGCAGGACTTTGGAATATTCAGTTCAATATCCCATGCGGTGACGATATAAGGGCTCGCCTCGTTCAGAAATGCACCGTCTAACTTTCACCATTATTCACTCAGTATCTATGTCAAACTTTGAGTATACCACCCAGTTCACCGAGGACGCCTTTGCCAAGGAAGACCGACGCTGTGAGGGCAAACAAGATTGTCGCAAAATCATCCGAAAGGGAGAACCGTGCATCTACATGGCCTCCATCGACGTAAGCCGTCCGGGTCGCTTCGTATGCGAAACTTGTCTTCAGCGTTACCTCGACGCGCCATCAACAACCAAAAGTAACTTCTTGGCGCTAACCTGTCAACTATAGTACTAATCTAGCTTGTAGAAAAACGTGATCATTATGACACTGGTTCTGGCACTCAGCGTGCTGAGTCGTCGGTCAACGCGACCGATATTGCCTCCATACGACGTGCAGTAAGTGCAGCACAGCGCAAGTGTATGTTTCCTGCTCCTATGTCGTCTTCTCGTACTGATAATCTAACCTTTCAGCGACCATCCATCCACCCCCGGTCATGCCAATGCCTCTAATGACTGGGCCGTCTGCAGTTTCGGGCCGCTCAAACCAGGTGTCCACTGGACCTCTCGTTCATCAACCCTCCGTGCGCATTCCCGCGGCACCATTTCCACACCCAGGTGGCTCGAACCAGCCATCTGCAGGACCTCTCATTTATCACCCCTCCATACGCCCACCTACACAGCCTATGCCCGCAGCCTCAGGCTGTAGTTCTCAGGCTTCTTGGGGTTATGGTCCACAACACGCCTTGTATGGCCCTTCTCGTCAGTACTGGTCCAATAAGGCCTACAATCACGTCACCCCTCTGAGTCCTGCCCCGCCTATTGAGACCATCGTGCTCGACATCACCGCTCTACATGAAGGTGGTGGATCCCGAAAGAGTCGCATACATGGCACACCATTCGGCGTAAGTAGGTTTACACTGATCCAATGGCAAATGTTGACTTCGTCACTTGGTAGAGTATCTCGGAAGGAAAACGAGATGTTGATGCACAAATCACAGCGCCAGGACTTGTGGTTACAGCACTTGAACTCATTGTTCCCCGTATCAAGGCATTTAATGCATCATTTAAATGGTGTGAAGACGAGTTCGTGGTTCGTGATGATGCTTGGGTCGACCTTGCAAAATACAACAAACCAGACCAGGCGTATTTTTACAAAGACTGCTTTGTGGCCGGCCCGGGATCGCGTAAGTCAAGGAGTCTGGTATTCAAGTCGAAACCATTCTCCCTGTATGTGGTTGTCCCAGCACAACAGTGGAGCGAATACGAGGCATTTGTGGAGCAGGATAGTTCTACCTCCGTACCCGGGCCCCTTGCAGGCGCTATCCCCCGTGGCAACCGTCATGTCCGCTCCTACATCTCACATGTTCCTGTGGAACAGTCGCATCCCGCCTCAGCCAGTGGGTCTACTGCAAATTCTAGGCCCCTCGAGGTTGCACGCACGAGAACTACCAAGGTGGATTCCAACCGTCTGTTCCTTCCGACTCCCACTAGCAGCCGTAGCTCACGAATCAACTTGGATGGTGAGTTGGACCTATATGCGAGTCTACGATATGACACGACCTCATTTCCCCATCTACAGCACGACGTGACCCCACCGCTTCGCCGCTGCTTATCCCAGATACCCCACCAGTTACTATCAAACGGAGTCACGCACACTCAAGTAGCGTATCCAGCGTGACAACCAAGTCTCCACCCACCAAACGACTCATCACTGGCGCTGTCGAGTCAGCTCCTGCCATGTTATGTTCCCCCGATCGTAACCGCTTACGTGACGCACTGCGGTCTGGTGGGGATGCAAATCTGAATGTTACTGATGGTAAGCAGTCGTTGTCTGTCGCTTTTCAACTACTCATCTGACTCTGCATTTTGATGGTTCAGTAATGAAAGTAAAACGGGACCTGGTTGAATTCTATCCCATTCCAACTTTCTCCATCAATGAGATCCTTGACGATGAAGAGAAACGTGCCTTCGATATCCAGTTGGTCACCTTATGTCCGGGGCAGCTGCGGCTTGATGGGACTCCAGCAGGCCTTGTTGGTGTGGGTGGATTCAAGACCACCCAACTCGCGCAACTCATGCTTGGCACACTGCGTCCAAGTGGGATTGGATCTCGACCTTGTCAGGATATCGTTGTGAAGCGGTTTTATATTCAAAAATCATCCCCTGATAACGACGGCAAGATGCGCTTTAACCGACTCACTGTCTCAGATGAACTTGAAAAGCTCTACCGCGAAGCAAACATTCTATACTGGGCCAAATCCCTCTTTCAGCTTACATACGACTTCATTGATCGCGCCGTCACCAATGCGACTACACCCCCTCCATTAATTATTCCCCGACTTCGCTTCGTGGATGCTGGTCTCATGCTCGCAGTCAAGTCGAGTAACAATGGTCTGAGAGGCCCAAGCGCAGTGAATGTCCACACGCCGTATCTTGCCGAGGAGCTTATCCCAAACGATCAACCATTTGTGAAGTATATCCACAATGGTGACCCTACCCCTTTGCCTGAGAAGGATGAACCGGGGTATGACCTCGCGCAGTTTCTTGCTTTTACCCAGCACATTCAATATGTCAAGACTGGCGGCTTAGCCTATATCACTGATTACCAAGGTACGCACAGTTAACATGTGATTGAGTCCACAATTACTGACTGCATATGTTGCATGTGGTCAGGCAGCGGAACTCTCCTTACAGACCCACAAATTTTGACGCACCCGTGAGCTTTCCATTTGTCCATATAAACTGTTCTTTGCCCTGATGATATATTTGTCTAGGAGCGTTGGTGCAGGACAGGATCTGTTCGGTGAGGGCAACCTTGAAATTGGTGTAAAGCTCTTCGCCAAGGAGCATATTTGCAATGAATTTTGCCGATGGCCAGGCTTTGAGTTAGCTCCCCCTGCGAGTGTCCTTGATACCAGTCTCTGATGAGTCACATTGACGTATTCCCTATGTACATTATACACCTCTTGACGACGGGAATATATTTTGGTCACCACGAAAGAATTATTTAGAGTGTATGAGGTCCTGCTGATGCGTTCACCCTAACATGGTATTGAAACTACGTTTCGTGGTAGTCACGTGAGCACGGTGGTCCTGCTTTCCATAGTGAGCAGCAATTCAAGTGAAACGATGGCCAAATTAATTCATGGATTCCTAAATAGATGTGCGGATATCATGGTTAGCTAGCAGTGTCTCTTTGGGAATTTCCGGCGACTTGCTGTTATCACAGACGTCACCCAGGAAACTAACTGACCGTGTCATTAACTTCTTCACCCATCCCCAGGAGTTCATGTCGATTGTGAAAGGGATTGCGCTCATCACTGGATCCGCCCAGGGTATTGGGCGTAGTATTGCACTTCGTCTCGCTAGGGATGGGTTCGATATCGCTCTGAACGACGTCCCATCTAAACGTGATCAGCTGCGCGCTTCGCGGAAGACATCAACATGATCGGTCGAAGAACCCATCTGGTTCCTGCAGACGTGACGGTCGAGAGAGAAGTCAAAGAGATGGTACAAGACGTTTCCAACGAATTCGGTGGGTTGGATGTCGTAAGTGTGTCTGCGCTTCGACCACGTGTCCCTAAATACCTTCGTAGATGGTGGCGAACGCGGGCATAAGTCGATTAGCATCCTTGGTCTCCAGTACGTCACTCTCGCAAGCTTCCTACAGCATGAACTGACACGGATGTATTCCACAGCTGAATTAGATGAGTGGGAACAGGTCATGGCTGTCAATGCGCGCGGCCCTTTCTTGTGCTATAAGTATGCAGCACAACAGATGATTGAACATGGACGTGGAGGGCGGATTATTGGCGCGAGCTCCATAATTGGGAAGTGGGCATTTCCCTTGGCTACCGCGTATTGCGCCAGCAAATTCGCAGTCAGAGGTCTTACGCAAACCGCGGGTATGGACCGTATCGTGTAACCTTGCTTCAGCTGGAATTCCTGATCCAATCAGCGCTGGAACTTGGCCAGTACAACATTACAGTGAATTCTTACGCTCCCGGTCCCATTAGGACATCATTGTGTAAGCGTCAGTGTATCTGATCCCGAGGTGGTTCTTAGTGGGGGCTGCAGATAGTGTAATGAACGAAGTTGCGGAGGCTGATCCAGAAACCCACAAGTCGATTATGAACGTAAAATGCCCCGTTTCTGCTTGTCGCCCCGTAACACTTATCTTCTGCCCGTAGCGGCATAGCCATGAGAGCCATCGAGTATGATGGCCAGTCGGAGGACATCGCAAGCATTGTTAGCTACCTCGCCTCGAAGGAGGCACACTTTATAACCGGCGAGTATTCCTTCAATTTCATTCCAAGTCCACTTGCTTATATGTCAGATTCTACCAGGACAAAGTGTACGTTCCAGTTTTTGAATTGGATCATTGGACCGAGTCCCAAGATTACCGTCGATGGAGGAATTGTCCTATCTTGACCTGAACTCTGCAGAATGACTGCATTGTAAAATCTATATAAGAGATTTCATGTATTTCACTGTAACACGCCTGGTTATGCACTAGAAGGAGCCGTCTGTCGTCGAACCAACTTGATGGGCCTGCGGCCTGCCACTAGCAGCTGGACCAACGCATGGGAATGCGGCACTTTGTCAAGTGACCCCCAGGTGGCTGCCAAATTTTAACCGCCGCTACCGGGCCCACACTTTCGCTCTAGCACTCTCCGGATTTCCTCAAAGAGTTCACTCAACGTTTTTAACCCAGATTCTTGTAAGTAGTAAGCCACTCGCAGTAAGTCACTCGAGCTAAACGGTCAGCTTTGTTTAGTGACTCATTGAACTTAGTTCGGGAGTTGAACGCCGGAGAGCACCGGCCATTCGCGTTCAAGATCGGATTCACTTCTGCGCTGAGGCAAGTGTGCATTGTCATCATTCCGTCCTAACACACTCCGCGATTTCAGGTCGTGATGGACGGGTTCCTGCCTTTGTCGCTTTATCGATCCCTTCGTCTGACTAATTGACAGCATGGAATCAGTGCGATTGTCCGGAATGAACTCTTCCCTTCCGAGCAGAGCTATGGAATCTACTACCACTGCGCCATGCATCCTGGGAGTTGGCAGAGCACTGTGCACGAGGGGCAGGTAATGCTGGCATGCGGCCGCCGTAAGGGGTAGTTGATCGGGATGTGGGTGGGAGAGATGAGGGACGCCTCCTGCTCGAGTCTGCCGAAAGATTCCGATGACGCAGGATCAACATCACCAGAAACGGGATTTCGGGCCCTGATTGAGACGTCAAAGAGGCTGATACTATGCCTGAGCACAAGCTCGAGCATCTTTACCTTCTTCCTCTTCGACGTCGACTCGCTGCTCGCTGCTTCGCTCATTTTCGCCGCACGGAGTCCCAGTTCTCAGACACCATACTGCCTCACAGATCCGATGGGAAACACAGAACCATCGGTGAGAGACTTCCCCGTAGCCACTGGCAGGGAGCCACCTCAAGCCCAGACATAGTGATTCAATGCACTGTGTCGAGTGACCCAGGCGGCTGCCAAACTACTTGCCACTTTACATACATACTTGATGACACCAGCTCACCGGTACCCGTCTAGTAATCACTGCCGGGCCCACACTTTCTTTCTAATACTCCGGATTTCCTCAAGGAGTCTACTCGACGTTTTTAACCCTGATTCTTGTAGTAAGCCACTCGTAAGCCACTCGAACTAAACGGTCAGTTTTGTTTAGTCGCTGGACTTGCTTTGAGAGTTGAACGGAAAGCACCGGCCATTCGCATTGATTGGATTCGCTTCTGCGCTGAGGCAAGTGCTCACTGTAATCATTCCATCCTCACACACTCTGCGATTTCAGGTCATGACAGACGAGTTCCTGCCTTTGTCGCTTTATCGATCCCTTCGTCTGACTAATTGACAGCATGTCGGTGCGATTGTCGGGAATAAACTCAAACGGACATTTGTTTTATCTTTAATCGACTTCTTGTCAGTGCGATTGTCGGAATGAACTCGAATGGACATTTGTTTTATCTTTCATCGACTTCTTTCGCAGGGTAGCATGAGGGTCTGTCCGATAGTCAACATAAAAGCCCGCGCAGGATGGCGTCCCTTCTCACAATTGCACCATAGTAATGTCGTCTGTCCCAGCGCCTCCGCCGTTGGACCGGTCGCTGCTTTTCCATGAATTGGTTAACTTCCGTATGCAGAATAACCCGACGCTACCCATCTTCGCGTATGCCGACGACCAGGCATCAGATCATCATGTCACTGAAATAACCTTCCTCGAATTTGGTCGTGCTGCGCACAGGGTTGCACATGCTCTTCGCCCCGGACGTGGGGGCGACATTGAGGGACAAGTTGTCGTGCTTATCGCCAACTGCGATACCATCCTCTTCCACGCCGTGGTTGTTGGGTTAACTATTGCTGGCTTAGTGGTGAGTGTGCCAGCGCGACTTGAAACAGGGAGGCTTCTCATTCAAATTACATATCAGCCGTTCTTAGTGTCATACCGAAACTCCGCAGCTGGTGTGGTTGATATGATGAAGAAGACCCGCTGTTCTCGAATAGTGACTCTACACCATGCGCACAACGGCTTGATTGAGAATATTCGCGAGGAGATCTCAGGCCACGAATTGGTAGTTGGTGAATTACCAACACTGTCATATACATTCCCGAAACTTGGGAACGAAGTTGAAGCAGACCCCTTTGTACCATATCCCGCGGCTACGTCACGCCCAGGCTTGGATAGCCCTGCGATTTACTTTCACTCGTCAGGTAGCACCGGATTCCCTAAGCCAATCAGGCACAGTCACAGATTTCAGCTGTCTTCGGTGACGCAACGTCAGTCATTATTAGTTCCAATTGCTCCGTTGTCGCTGATGCCACTGAACATTTAGCTATGATGCGAGACCTACATAAACTCTCTGCCGTCAGTCGAATTGGTGTCATGGGACTACCTCCTTTCCACAGCTATGGTATGGCTGTTCAAGTACGTATTCCACTTTGCTGTTCTGTTACAGCTTGCGTGTATGCACCACGTGCGACAACCGATCCGCATGCTCCTCCTGTCATGCCAACATCCGACAATATGCTCGATTGCGTGCGGTGGACTGGATGCAATGCGATGATGACCGTTCCGACATTTGTGGAACAGTGGGCACTCTCCCAAGAGAATGTGGAGGAGCTCAAGAAGTTGAAGTTGGTTGTGAGTGGCATCCTCTTGCGTCCATTGCACCTGAACATGGTTATGCCTCTCTAGTTATGCGGTGGCGGTCCCTTGGCGCAAAAGATTGGAGATGATTTATTTGCTGCTGGCGTCGTGGTCTCTATAGGTTATGGAGGCACAGAGTTTGGTTGCCCCACACACCTTCGACTGAGAACAGACATCGAAGACGGTGACTGGAATTGGATGCGTTTCTCGGACGACATCAACATCAGATGGGTTCCCTATGGAGGCGACACCTACGAATGTCAAGTATTAGTATGTCCCTTCTGCGCTCTTCACTTCTTTGAGTTATATGGAAAATCTAGTCCTCTGAAAACCGTCCAGTGGCTGTGGAAAATGTTCCTGACCTGAAGGGGTATGCAACATCTGATCTATTCATCAAACATCCCACGAAGAACCTGTGGAAGATGTAAGCTTGTTGCATGATTACTGATGGGATGACTAAACTGTATGATAGCGTCAGCAGGGTAGACGATGTCATCATCCTTGCCTCTGGGGAAAAAACAGTGCCTGCTCCTATGGAGGACATTATCAATTCCAGCCCCTTGATTCAGGGCTCAGTAATGTTTGGACGGGAGCGAAATCAGGTTGGGATATTAGTCGAACCGCAGCCCGAGCGTGTTGTCGATATCCGAGACGACAACGCTATCGCTGAATTTAGAAATGAGATTTGGTGCGTTTCCGGGTTGTCCATGTGAGACGAAGGACATCAGATGTGCTCATCGTAATATCAAAGGCCACTCGTTGACGAAGCAAACAAGACTGCACCAGCATTCAGCAGGATATTCAAGGAGATGATCCTGATCGCGATCCCGGAGAAACCATTTTTGAGGACTCCAAAGGGAACTATCCAGAAGAAGGCGACGATCAAGGCCTACGGAACGGAGATTGATGCCTTGTAGGTGCTTTTGCATTTACGTGCCATCGACTTACCGAGTTTCCTCTTCTGAAAAAGATATAATACTGTTGAAGCCACTTGGCAGTTCAATGGATTCTCTGGGCCATCTGCTTGGACTGCGGCAATATTAGAAGGCTGGCTGATAGAGCATGCAAATGCCATAAGCTGCCGGCACAACATAAATCCCAGCGCTGACCTCTTTGCTCAAGGTTTCGATAGGTGAGCTCTCGAGACTGGTAGACATGTTTCTGTCTCACCCTCATTCCGCAGCTTGAGTGTCACGTATTTGAGAAACCGCCTCGTCAACGCCTTACGGGCGTCACCGGGCTCTAAGACGCGCAGCGCAGCTTCCCGCATCTCGCCGAATATCGTATTCGAGAATCCGACTGTCGAACTTCTCGCAGCACGCATCGCAAACCTTGTCGATGGAAGTGGAACGTCACAAAAACATGATCTAAAGGAACTGCATATTGCAGCGATCAGCGCCATGGTTGAGAAGTATTCCAGTGGCCTTCCCAGACCCGCTGCATCGGTAAATGGTATACTGCAGAACGGAACATCCTCCACTCAAGCAGTCGTGCTGCTCACCGGATCTACTGGTGGACTTGGATCTTTCCTCCTTGCCCAACTTATTGAAAATCCGGCGGTGGTGAGGGTATATGCCTTCAACCGCCCTTCGTCTACCTCGAGTGTAGAGCGCCAGAGTTTGGCATTTGTCGACAAGGGACTTTCGGTCGATCTTTTGAAGTCGGACAAGCTTGTGTATATCGAGGCCGACGCTTCTCAAGACAAGTGTGGCTTGCCACCCGCTCTATACGACGAGGTACAGACCCATATCCTTGTTTCTTGTGTTCACGATACTCAAAGCAGTGATTAGGTCCGTGGCGCGGTAACGACGATCATCCACAACGCATGGCGCCTTGACTTCAACTTATCCCTCGCATCGTTCGAACCCAACGTCAAAGCAACCCGAAACTTGGTGGATCTTGCGCTGGACTCGCGCTATAGTAGTTCGCTTCGCTTCGTGTTCACATCTTCTGTCGCATCCGCTCAGTCCTGGGACCGTGAAATGGGTGCATTCCCGGAAGAAGTGCAGCTCGATCCATCCCCGGCTGTTGGATCCGGGTATGGTGAGGCCAAGTACGTATGTGAACGAGTGCGTGGCGTTATCTGCTCGGCAAGGACGCACGTCATCCAACGTTCGTTACGCTAGATCATCGTCAAGAGCGGTCTCCATGTAACCTCGTTACGCATTGGCCAGATCGCCGGTGGACCCAACGGGTCGTGGGCGACAACGAACTGGGTACCAATCCTCGTCAAGTCAAGCATCGCTCTAGGAGCCTTGGCTAATTCCGATGGGGTAAATGATACGACTTGTTCTGCATCGATGCTGCAGCTGACGGCACCACGACGACAAGGTGGTTTCTTGGATGCGTGCCGAGGACGTAGCAGCATCCGTCTTGGACGTCGCGTTCGCACGAGACGCGCCGCAAGTGCTCAACATCGTCAACCCGCAGCGTCCACCCTGGGTCAAGATCATGTCGTCCATTCGAGACGCTGTCTTACAGCATAAATCAGCATCACTGACGAGCGACCGTCTGACGATGGTTTCATTCGTGGATTGGGTCGTCCGGCTGGAGAAGAGGGCAGACAGCGTGACCCCACAGGACCTCGTTGATATCGTGAGTGTTTGGTACAAGACATATCCAGATCCTCGTGTCTTCCCCCATCCTTCATGTGTGTTTGTGTGAAAATGTTGATGTCATTCTTCGTCAGCCTGCGATCAAACTGCTCGGATTTTTCCGAGTCATGGCGAGGCACGTGGAGCTGACCCAGTCAGAGGCACAGCTGAAAGGGTCACACGAGGTGGAGGAGGCGGGCCGTATGCTCGACTTCAGCACTGCAAAGGCGCAACGCGTCAGCAAGACTGTGGCGCACATGCAACCTGTGGGGGACGCGGACGCTCATGCATGGGTCAATTATTGGTCCTCAGCGGGACTTTTCTGACCTGCATCATGCTTGTTTTTACTGCCTATGTTCGTGCTTGATGTTTCAACGTACCTCTCGTTTTCAGTAGTGTGTGAATACTCCCAATCTGTACTATATAATATGCAAGCCCTTCCAACATGTCTTCACTCTTTCTTCAGTTCGAGGTCTCGATTCTCGACCGTTCCTGCTCAAACGGAATACCAGCAATCAGGAACATGATATATGGGATTATGAGAGCCCAAAAGTTTGCTGGACAATAGCAAAGAACGATGGCTATACAAATGAGACAGTAACCTTGGAGGCAGGAGAGTGATAATGTACAAAAAATCAGTTTCAACGTGTCTCACATAAACACACTGAAAGCGTGCTCGGAGGGCAGCGACCGGGGCAAACCGGGTAGAGGGCCCAACCTCACCGCACTCTTTCTCCAAGTCCTGTACGTACAACAACCGGAGGCTGAGAATCAATCGACACCCAACGATGGCTTCCAACGGCGCTGGGTAGCCATTGGATGTTTCGGTCCATAGAATCTGGTGCGTGTCATGAGGCTGACCGTTTGTTTCGTATGAAGCACATCGTAGGTGCGCACCCCGACACGTTGTACGACGACGGAAGAGACGATGGATCCCAGTGCTAAGCTGTCGTAAGAACATGTCAGGACAGCGCAGTCGAGGGAAATGTCAAGATGGTGGCAGCGCGTACCTGACAAGGTAGCCAGCATTGCCCAAAACGAAGCCGTCTGTAATACATGCCCGATTCATCCGTTCGGGGCAGTACCCTGAAATCCAGTGGTCGATGCCAGACCACAAGGAGAGTAAACAGAACAACCCGTCGTACACGATCACGGGCAACCAAATGACGCATTGATACGGTAAAACAAGGGAGCCCTTTGGTCTGCATAGATGTGCATCCCTGCCAGAACATGGTTCGTGACTTGATTTAAATTCGAATGCCATGGCATCATAGTCAGCGGGGATACAAGGGAGAATGGATGGGCGTACAACGCAGACGTACACTTTGCATATGCAGCAAGAAAACCCATGATGACCGACACGGCTGTGATTTCACACACGGAACCGATGATCATGAAGGCACGGATGACCCTCGATCTTCGGTATAAGGCATACAGTCGAACTTGAACATCACTTGATGGGGTCAGCAATGAACGTAGCAGGAGCAGCGGACTTTGGACACACGTTGTATCAGAAACAGTATTAGAATTTCGAGCCATCCCTGGGTAAAGATGTAGACTGTGCTTTGAAATGTGTCAGATCAGCGGAGGGAATACGTGATCGACACCACTGCAAATAGTAAAACAGCGTATTATCAGCGTCTGAGGTGCGGCAGGTCATCGACGACAGC
>QGOI01012838.1:0-28218 GCA_003313885.1 Boletus sp. MG55 | reverse complement strand
TATTTCGCCCGACTCAAACTACACAGATGCGAGAGCGCCTCGAGAACGCATACCAGTAAGCTCAGCAGAATTTCTCTGGGGACTTGAACCGTGCCTTGATATGCCTTTTAGTCATTTTACACTGGCCATGCAAATGGGTGCTTTCGTCCAGCTCATCGTCTTGTTCGTTGCTATATCATCTAGGATGTCTGTGTTATCATCAGAGCTAGAAGAAGTTCTTCAGCTAAGCATAGCAACGTGCAACCGCCTTTTAGTTATCATTCGTGTGAGCGTCTCTTCATCCTGTAGCTGAACATGATTTTATAGACTTGCAGCCAACAGGTACGCATATGACAACATGCCAGCAACCCCCCTCGGAACCGGAACCTTTACTCCCCTCACGCATTAATTATGACGTGCCACCGGAAGATACGGGGCAAACTGTTTCTCGCTGTGAGCCAACCGACACCTCAACGCATATTGTTGAAGACCTCGACATGAAGATGGAGGCTACGTTGGACGTGCGAGTTACGCCCCCACCAAGTCACCCTGCAAATGGTATGGATGAATCATGGCACGTCTAATTTCTTCTGCTGACGGGTTTATGGTGCAGCTGGCGATAGCGCTACTGCACCAGCATCAAAAAAGGCCACAACAAAGGTGGCTCAAAAGCCTCGGATCAAGAAGGCAAAGAAGAAATTTGACGAGATTGACGAGATCTTTGGATTCTAATACCATGTATTGATCGTAGATGGTAGTACGTAGTAGTAGAATGTCGATCGTTGGGTGCCATGAAGTACGATACAGAAGTAAATCCCATCTTGAAATTCCCCACCGGGACTCGGCGAACCTGGATTGTCACCAAAACTTGCGCTGCTAACCAATCGTGCCAGTACTAGTGACCATGTCATTGATCCAACCATTCAGCCGGTCTAAACCGTCTCAGAAATCGTCTGCACGACGCGCGGAAATCAACCGCATCCATGCTCACCCCCTTCCCATCATCCTCAGTGAACCCTCCGAGCCTTCCTTTTTCCACAAAACGCTCAACCTCTTTGGCGTCTCCATCTCGGACGTCCTCAACCCACATTGCCAAGGCGTCCTGGACGTCGCCACACGTTCAGTATGGGTGCTCGACATGAAACACGCCACCGTGCTCTGGCAGCGAGGCTTCTTTGGAAAGGGCGATCTCTCCAGGAGCGAACCCAGCTGGTTGGCAAGGCAGGTCAACGCGAAAAAGCTGGCCAAGAAAGGTGAGTTGTTCCCGTTCGTCTTTTGGAGGAAAGCATCGGGGATTCAGTTCGCTTTCAGGCGTGATGACGTCCGAAGAGGTCACCGCGAAACGCAGGGCGGAACGCAAACAGTTCAAGTTCGATCGCGCAAAGGCGATGGCTGCCGCCGTTGCCGAAGCAGAGGCGGCGTTCCAGCAAGGACAGATCGTGTCGACGATCTACGCAGCCGACGGAACGCGCATGATTCCGTCCGCTGCGACGTGGAAGCCGAAAGACGCTACACCATCGGACAAAGACCTCTCGCGCGTCGAACAGGACGATGGCGACGACGAAGACGAGGACGAGGACGAGGAAGAGCCGATAGAAAACGTAGAACACCTCCAGCTCACCCTCCAAGAGGCGTTCTTCCTCCTCTGGAACCTCGATTGCCTGTCCATCTCGTACCTAGACAACGTGCGCCGTCGCATTTTGCGCCCATCTTCGTCCCTTTCTCACTCTCATCTCCGCTGGGGACGATCAGAGTGACGCCCTGACCCTCGCACAGATATGGAACGCGTTCCAAAACGTACACATACGTTCCCCTGCCCTTGCACCGTCCCTCGACCCACCCCAACACCGCCGATTCGACAACCCGTTCCTGGTCAACTACGTCATCTACCATCATTATCGGTCCTTGGGTTGGGTCGTCAAGAGCGGCATCAAGTTTTGCGTCGACTATCTGCTCTACAAGCGCGGTCCCATCTTTGCGCACGCAGAGTGAGACCCACTCGTTCACAGGCGAGAGGAAAGTGACGATCTTGTTTAGATTCGCGATCGTGGCGTGTCCGGTATACGAAGACCCCGCCGACCGAGACGGGTCACCGTTCGAGTTGAACAATGCCTCCCCTTTCTCGTGGTCGTGGCTCAGCACGATCAACAGGGTCAATTCGCAAGTTCAAAAGGTTTGACTGATGCCTTTTTCAGTTGGACGGGAAAGCCTAATCTCATGATTGTTGCACGTGTCTAGACCCTCGTCCTGTCATACGTGACCATTCCTGCGCGGTCCAGGGTGTCGGAAGACGTGCTGTCTTCACCAGCTTGTTTCGCACATTACACCGTACGGGAAGTCGTACTGCGACGGTTCATACCGGCGCGGATGCGAGATTAACACCCACGAGCAGTTATCTGGCAGCGGACTAGCCCACTAGCCCAGCCTTCATTCGACAACTGCCCAATTCCTCGGACATTAATGACATGGTTCGACAACAACGTTGACTCATTGCAAGAAAAGATATTTTCAGTTTACAAGTCATTACACTAAAGTCCTTCCACGAGCCTCCCTCCTCTCCTACCTTCTCCTACCACCCTCACACGCCACAGCGTACCTATCCTGGCTTGACCCGCGCACAGCCCGAGTCAAGGCAGGATGTGTGACCTTTGCCAATATCAACGTCCCTTGAAGGGACCGTGTCGGCTGGCGGTATTCGCATGCAGCGTGTAGAGGTTCAAATTTAAACAGGGCAAGGAGAACATGCGTGCCTCGGTGGGCCTGTGGTCTTGTCTCGCGGATGCATTGGAAGTATCCCCATTCCAGTAGTGGCGTGGTATCAGGTTCGGTTGAAAACGGTGTATGCGTGAGCATCACGACGGATGATACAATAGTTGTCGAGATGATCGAGTGTGAACCATGCCAAGCCATGAGCAGGGATACAGGTTGAGGCGAAGGGACCAGTAGAGACCAGTGGAGTTGGATAACAGGGGATGAAGAGAGGCAGAGCAAAGAGGGTGAGGCATCAGGATCAGGATGAGAAAGGACAGACAAAAGAGAGAGACCAGTTGGCGTGACGACATGACGAGAAAAACGCAGTCTGCGGGTCTTGATTCCACGGAGCTGCAAAGCAAAATACGCGATCAAGGCCGATATCCATGTTTCCAAACCGGTCGGTCTCATACAGCGCCTCTGATCGCGACTTTCCGGTACTTCTCCTCATAAGCTTGTGTGATCAATGGCGAGACACCTTTACAATCTAGAATCTTCTCGAGATCGGGGCTGTTGGGATTCGTGAACACCGCGGCTCCATGGGTATGCAGGTATGTCTGAGTCTCCGCCAACGTATCGAATGCAAGCTCATTTTGAATGAAAGCCAACGTCAGAGTTCGGTATCTATCAGCGAACATTGAGGTCAGATAAACGACCGACGAAAGAGAGACGACAGTTGGAGAACTTACGCTTTGCTCATGATCATTAGTGCCTTTGCCCTCTCTCGGTCTATGAAATGATCCATGATATATGCACCCATGTTCGGGGCATTCAAGTACATCTCAAATAGTGCATGATAATTGCCCATCGACAACGCTTGTTGTACACGCAAAGAATGCTGAACGGCCGGATCCATTTTCTGTCTAGGCGTTAGTTGACCTACGTACAAGTTTAATTCTGCACGACATCGAGTAAATGAAGGAGGAAGAGTCAACATAGCAAGAACCAGTTAGTGAGCGGAACGACGCACCGCTCTTGTTTCTTCCATGTAAGAGCATAAGTATGCGGTATGCTGCAAATTCCTCGACCTTTCCTGGTATACCGAGCTCGTAAAGTGTTTTCAGCGTTGCCTGGCATTGATTGTATTCTACCATATCAGACTGTAAAACCGATACAGCGACCTCATCAAACACCGAACATAGAACCGCTTACACTCTCGAGTGCCATGCGTGCATGGATCTCATAAACTTGAACAGTAAACTCATTTTTTATTCGTTGTACCTAACATGGGAAGTCAAGACAAAACAGACTATAGAAAAGTACAACATACCGTTAAATCCTGGCGCAGGCTCTTGAACTGATTACATATCCAGTGGTATGAGACTCTTTCTCGCCAGCGTTTTTTCAATTCAATAAGTGTCTGTTGCAGCACTGGGTACGGGCGGATCATTTCTGGTCTAGGTTCCTAAAACAGCATCGTCAGCATCCGTAGGGGTACGATACACGGATCTTACCGATGTGAGCCGCAGGTAGTCTTTGAATAGCTCCTGGTTTGTCCCAACGATGGTGTGACGGTCCCAATTGGGTACGTTCTGTAAGAAAACGTCAGTCGGTGACAGGACGTGAAGGAATCAAGCTGACCGTATCCACCTCGGGGTCGTCCGGGTTAGGTCCAAACGTAGACGGGGAGTCAGCTCTCCATATTCGATTAAGAAGATGTGCACCCTGAGAAGTGGTTTTGAGAGCACTTTGGCTGCCGTTGATACGTAGATTCTTTTGACGTTCTATCTCATGTTCTCGCTGAAAACGTTCAGCGCGTCGGTTGAGGGCTGCTTGATCGCCCAAATCAAGAGTGGATGCGTTCTTTTGCATGGCTGCCTTCTTTGCCTTCTTGCTGGTTGTCTGTGTTTCATTCCTGCTCACGAAAACCGGTACGTTGTCAGAGATGCGGGTTTTTGCGGGAACCGAACACCATCGAGACCCACATTTTACGCTTGAGCGTAAGCGGAGGCTTTGGGATTAGACTGCATGCATGAGCAGTCACTGGAGTTACACAGACCAAGATGAGGAGAAAAACGACACCTTTGGAGTTGTACACCGGCCCAGTCTGTAGTCCAGAGCGTCTTGGCGGTGAAAGCGTCAGCAATTACCTGTCTCAACTCCGCCTGGGCTTCAGTCCTGTTGGCATCGTTCATTTGACCCAGACATTTTGCGACCCATTCTCTGCAGGGTGACAGATGCAAACTGGATCGAACGTGAGATGGACGGTGCTCACTTTAGCTGAGGGGGCCACGAGTCCGATGACATGGCAAAGGGCGATGAGCAAGCAGTTGAGTGGAACGGGTGGTTTGGCTGACTGCAGTCTGAAGGAGTTGTATGTAAATGGACGAGAGCTACTGCGTGGCCGCCGAGCCCCTCATGTTCCCACGGGGGAACGATGCTATACTAGGCTTATCCACACTAGTCTACACATCTCTGGATCACACCCTCACAACGATTGCAGAGAAAATCTCATTAGCAGATGCGACACATTGCAGCATCGTACGACCGTAAGAATCTAGTGGCCACTCCTTTCGTCGACTGTACACCATTGCTCTAATGCGCCTTGCCTACGGGTGGGTTGTATACTGCAATGCCATCATGCGTCAACAATACGAACAATACAAAACGCAAACGCTTACAGATCTTCCGGTTCTTGATGACAGTCCACTTGAAGCGCTTGACATAAATACTGACTGCGAACAAGGTCGAGAACAAGATGACGGCCTTCAGACCGAGTCGCTTGCGCTCATCGTGCTCGGGTTCAGCAGCCCAGTTCAGGAATGTGACGACGTCCTTGGCCATCTGTGACGTCGTGGCAGGGGTACCTGCGAGGGGCCGGTATCAGTCCAGCGACGCTCGTCCACTACGTGCCCGCTTACCGTCATCATACTCTACAAGGCCATCGAACAACAATCGGGCCATGGAAATAGCACCGCCGGGGAAGTAAGGGTTGTAGTTCATGCCATCACGGACCTCAACACCAGCAGGAGGATCTACGTAACCGGTCAAGAGAGAGAAGACGTAGTCCTGGCGAAACGGATCAAACACGCGTCGCAAAGCCGGTCAGACGACATACCGCACCACCATGTCGTGCCTTGATAATCAAGCTGAGGTCGGGAGGAAGGGCGCCCCCGTTACCGGCACGAGCGGCCTCCTCGTTGGGGTATGGGGCGGGCAAATAGTCGGAAAGTTTTCCGGGACGCTGGAACATCTCTCCGTTGTCGTCGGGACCGTCGGTGTATTCGATTTCCTCTGCCAAAGTTCTTGCCTCATCGACGGTATGGGACACGCCGACCAAGTTGCGCCAGGCGATGCGGTCGAGGGAGTGACAAGCAGCACAAACCTCGCGGTAGACCTGGAAGCCACGACGAATGCTAGGGAAGGTGTGTCGGAAGACGAGGTTCAAGGCACGACGGGTGCGGACATACCTGGTATGGTCAAACGTGTCGAACCAGCCCTTGTGTGGCCAGGGATACGCTGTAGGGTGGAGACCGTCGTCGGCGAGGGAGTTTGCGTGAACCTCGCCGATGAAGGGGAGGGTACCGTACAGATGGGTATACCATGCTATCGAGCCAGCGGAGAAGAGCGAGACGGAAATGAGCGACGCGCGCGAGGTCAGCAGGGACTAGAATGGGTGTCAAAAAACGAGTGAACACGCAGACGAATGCGCGGACCTGCGTGCTCGCGGAAGAGGAAGCGAAGCGGGCCTGCTGTAAGAAAGTTTGAGGCGGGTTCGAGAGCGGGCAAAAACGGACGCACCGACACGACACGGTGTTTGAGTGCGTCGAACGTCGAGCGGGATGCGCGGAGAGCGTTCTGGCTCTTGAGGACGGCCTGGGGCAGCCTCGAAAACATTTTGGAGGATTTTGGAGGAAGGAGCGAGTGACAGCGTGACAGACCAAGGCAGGGACGGAACGAACCGGAGACCAAACAGAATTATCCGAGTCTCGTACTAGATAATTTACATGTCGTCCGCAGAGAAACACAAGGCAACATCATCTCAGCCAGCACTTTATACATAACAGTCGTGCAATCGGTAAACGTCGCGTCTCCGTGGTATGGTACGACATAACATCATCTCAACTAAAGAAGAGTCCTAGAATAGACAGTCACAAAGCGCCTCTGCAAACGTCGTCGGTCAGCATGATCCCAAACCAGGACAGAGTACGAACCTTCGGCGCAGCAGCAGAGACACGCTCCAAGAAGACAGGCGAGGCAGCCGCCACTACCACCACCACCGCCCCCTCTCTGTGCGGGTTGTTGTCTACCAAAAAAAATCAGGCGTACGGAAATATCCATAGGCTGATACGCACACGTAGACGGTTTGTGGAGGAGGCTGAGGCTGATAGCCCGGACCACCGTATTGAGGCTGACCATAGCCAGGACCTGTATAGGACTGAGGGGGCTGCTGAGGGTAGTATCCCCCCTGACCAGGCGGCCCTAGAGAGCTGGTCAGCGATATGAGTTGGTGTATAGCATCAAAGCACACCAGGAGGTGGGTAATATTGTGGTTGCCCGCCGTAGTATTCTTTGCCGGCCATGGTGATGGTGATGAAGAGAAAGGATGATGGGACTGCTGCGTGCCCATCGGGCTGCCTAAAATGTCACGAGAGCCGCATTTCCCACGATCGAAACATGCTGCTCATCGCAATTCGTAGCACTCGGAAAAGGGGGGCCGAGGTCACTCGACCACACCGCCTCGAGGCGACTGCGTGCTGCGTGTGAGCATCTTCGTTTCCGCGCATGCAGGCTGCCCATCATGATCGCGTGCTGTGTTACGCTGTGCTTAGGCTATCTTCCCTGTCCGTGCCTGTCCTGCCAGTGGTCGTCCTAATAGTAGTATTCGCCGTTCGGGCTGTCCCGCCGATTCCCAGGAATGTCAGACCAAATCCACCTTCTCTGGATTCACCTCTCTACCATGATTGTTGTCTTTGATCAGCCTCGCAACCAGCTTGTCGATCGTGCTCGGACCCCAGCTCAACCCAGTCATCTCACGACTTTGAACCCCTGAAAACGTGTGCGATTATGAACAAGTGATGCATGCTGCCATGTAAATGTCTGGGCTTGCCAGAGTCAACGGTAAATATAGCTAGTGCAAAAGATCGAGAGCCGTATAGAAACTGCGGTGACGAACGACTTTGTTTTGGGTATTCGCAAAACAGATTGGATCTACGGTCTAGGGACTGTTGGGCGTAAAAGCATAAATTCGTGCTCCTTGTCGTAGAAAACTTTGGGTCAAACGTGTCGTAGCTGCTTGCCGTCAGGGCGTGATCAGTAACGGCGGGCTAGTCTCAAAACAGCTTGACATGATCCTTACCCGGTGCAACGTAATTTTCATGGGTAAGGACATCAAATGGTCGTGTCCGGGTTTGCGCGAGCACAGTTCCTTGCGATGCAATGCTCATCACCCCAGAAGCATCCGTCCTGCAGCCGGTCGCCAGTAAGTTCAGTTCGCCAAGCCCGCCCCACGTTTCCCGCGCCTACTCACTGTGATATTCGCAATAACGATATCCCGAGTTGAAACCGACCCCGCCAGCGAATGCTCACATCGGAAAATAGAAAATAGAGGCCTTGACGTCCTTGCAGGTCCCGTAACTTCTGGGGAGAAGACACGAGGTTTCCGTAGAGCAGCCGCCGCGGAGGCGCCTCCCCGTTTGGTGCGGTTCCCATGTCCAGCGGCCGCGTCCCGTCTTCGGAAAACAGTGACAGATGCGCGACCAGGAACGGAAGCTCCATCTCGCTGCCAGGGGAAAAAAAAAGTCATATATATCTCCAAGATCTCTGTCACCCTGGGGGCTGACCAACACTTACGGGATAATAACGTTCCCAAAGCGATCTCGCACGATGAGCTGCACGACGATGGGAGGTGCCAACGGCAGCCGTGACAAGCTCGCAGATCCGAACTCGGCCGTTCTTTGAGGATGTTGCACGACATCAAGATGATAGGATCTTGTGTTGAGTTACTCGTGAGTCATCGGTACCGTCCGTCACAGCGGTTAAGATACCTGGTCTGACTGTCGTGGATAAACGAGGAGTAGCCGACACGCGGTTGGCTCAGTTGGAATTGGTTTTGCAGGGGGCTGGATCGGTCGGTGGTGGACGATTGGGTCCAAACACCACTCTGGCCATGAGTTGATGACTCGGATTGCGCCGGTAGACTCCACGCGGAAGGTGGCGATTGCGTTCGGGAGTGATCGCTACTGGCAACCGACCGGGGTGAGTCACAGGAGCTCTCGCATGAAGTGTCGTGAAACAGCTTCTTGTGGTTTCTGGATGCCAGGCCACAATCGTTCAGCTTGACATCACCACGAAAAATAGCGATCTTACGACGGGATATACTCAATGGGTGTGATAGGTGTGATCGGATGTATTTGCCGTGCGTGCTGTAGTACAGTTTACGATGTCAGGGCCGTTCTAATGCCAAGCATGGTAGTCAAGAGCACCTACCGAATGCTCTCCCTCACTGCTATGAGAGGAGGATTCATGGTGCAGGTGATGGCGATGAGTAGGAAGCATTGCGCAGTCATGAGAAGATACTGAACCATTCTGAGCGAACGCCTTGTCCCATGTGGAATCCCTTGACCGATTGGCGCAGTCGGGAGAAGAAGCTTGCATAGGCGACGAGAAAAGAGCTGCCTACAAGGGAGGCAAAGGAATGGCGTTATGTGCTGCCTGGAGGTGGAAGTTATAATGCCATTGGGTAAGAACTTGGCATTTATGCATCCGTGTGTACAGATCATGATCATATACCCACTCATTTCCTGGGAGCGGAGCTCGGGGTCAAAGGAAGACACAAGGGGTGTCAGAGCCTCTGTAGCCAAACAGTTTGACAGATCTACCAAAGACCGATATGGTCAGGTCTATTCAGGCAATATACGAGAGCTTCTTTGAATATTGTCGTATATCTGCAATGATGGCTCGCGTTTTGCTCGTAATCTTATTTGGGCGCTTACTTGCAAGGACAACAGTTTCGACAAGACTCTACGCAAGAATATTATGGTGGTATATGTTATTACAGGGAGTCAATCATACGCTCTTCTTCACGTAGCTCCATATACCCGCCAGTCCAGAGATCAATGTTGCAGCAGCCAAGGCGGGTTTAACGCCAGCTAACGTTCCAAATAGGCAGCAGTCATGAGTAAGACGTAAGCGGGCAACGGGATCCGTCCGTACCGGTAGACTTGAACAGCGCACCCGTCAGTGCACCTGCCGCCATGCTGCCAGCCATGTCGTGTTTTCCGCGAAACGAGTCTATCGAAGAGTTGATCCCATTATAGGCGAGTGCTGTGGATCATTCATCAGTCAGCACCGGCTGACCCACATTGCCGACGGGAAATGTCAACGCACCAAGTACGCCAGCCGAGTTACCTATGAACGTACCCCTTCTCGTGACAGAGTTGAGGATGCTATTGATCCGAAGACGTGCATTCGACACGGCTAGAGGCCGTCGGGCGCCCTCGTTCACACCCCAGATACCACCTACGGCCAGGCCTTGCGGAAACATGTATGAGCATGTGACAGGTCAAAGACAATAAGAATGGCCCAAGTTGGCGATGTGGCGACATTAAGATAAGGTGAGAAGAAGGAGTCATGAAGAAAGCACACGAGTTAAACGTACAAAACTCGTGCAAGACTCGTGTCGATGAGCCGATAGAGAGGGAAGACTTACCGCCGAGGTACATAGTCCCTGTTCCGTAGCACAAGTCGTCACTCCAACCCCGAGAAGGAATGGCAGTTCCGGCTCCTGGTAAATCGCTAACCTTGTCGTCATCTAATACGAGATAGTCTAATTGATCCCCGAGTTGGGCGAGCGGGTGTAGTCTGGTGGGGTCATAGGCACCCAAAAGGAGGTCATTTGCGGTTACTGGAGTGTAGCCCGAGGGTCCGTGGTCAGAAGGTTGGTAAGCCGCATAGTCTTGAGATCCCGAAGGCGAGTTCTGGGGGTCTTTGGAGGCCATTGAAGGAAGCACGGAAGTGTCCAAGTCACGGTCGAGAGGGAGCGGGCGGAACAGCCTGAAATTTTGGAAGAGCGCGAGGCTGAAAGGCGTGGAAAACGCTTTCCATATTCACGCGTGTCCACCGAGTTTGCCAAAGTCGGGCAGAAACAATTAGGATGCCAATGCTGCACACTACGTCGGTTCGAGCTGTGCGTGTGTTTGCAACGCCCTCAGTACCGCAGCTGCGGATTGTTGCACACCGGTCTCTGTCGACGAGCCGAGCTGTCCGTTTGATATGTTCACCCACTGGGTCCACTGCCCGCGTCTCGTCGCGTTGGGGCATCCCGTATGCGCCCCGCAATAATATCCCGAGACGTGAGTTTTGCCCGTCACCGTCCGTGCTTGCGTCGGGTACACAGTTGAGTCTCCTTCAAGGCTGCGCTACTTCCACAACGCCACATTCCACAGCCTCCGACCCCGCAGAGGTTGAGGCAATGCAGTGCCTTGAGCAAGGCACCCAGAAGCTCGAAGAAGGGGACGTCCAGGGCGCCAAGGAGCTCTACAGACGCAGCGTCGAGATCAAACGCAATGCGAGCTCCCTCTTCAACCTCGGCGTTACGCATTATCACCTTAGTACGCCGGATTTCCATTTTCGCGCATGCAAGATACATGTTAGAGACAATTTCCTCTAGAGGAATTCGATGATGCTATCTCGGCCTGGAATGATTCGATAGCACTACAGCCCACGAGTGCAGACGCACACACAAGTACGTGTCTCTTCCCCGGCTGGTCCCGCTGGTGTGACATGAATATCCCGACAGACCTCGCCAGCGCATACATAATATCACCAGTCTCACGACCTGACCTGGCGCTCCATCATTTACAGCATGTAACCCATCACGACTACCATATACGACCACTGACTATTGTTTTCCAGCATAGCGGCTTCACTCTCACCGGAGGACCCTGAGATTGCCTTCAATCTCGCCGCAGTTTTAGAAGCCAGTGCGTGATAGAAACAGCGTCTTATTGTTCCTAAAATTATCTCACCCGACGTGAACAGCTGGCCAACTCGAGGAGGCCCTGGAATATTACAAACGTTCTAAAGAAAACGGCGTCGATCGCGCCGCAGTGCATATCCGGAACGTTTGTAATATTTATCTGGATCCATTTCGACATTCTGACCATGACCTCTGATTTTCTAGGTCGGCGCAAAAATTTTAGGAAAACAAATGCAAGCTGCCGAAGCGGACGAAGATAAGTCTAAAAAATCTGACTCATGACACCGCACGCCAGCTTTGGCATGTCGCGAGAGCTTCAGCCGCGGTATTAAATAATTTTTACCAGAGGATGAGCAGAGAGTTTGTCACATCATTACTTGCGCGCATGTGGGATGATCGTAAAAGGCTTGACCTGCCCAGTAAACGACATGTATTTCTCCGCTGTCCTGCACGGCGATAATCTAAGATACCTGGTCCCTTCAATCTCCTGGTTTACCGAGGCGTTACTCTCTTACATTATTGGTCAGAAAATAAAAAGTATTTTCCGGCGAACTAGCTATACGTGATGTCACATCGCATCAGAGCGATCCTATTTAGGTACTATTATGTTGCTCTGCCGAGTCCCTCCCCTTTGAGCCTTCCATTGCAGGTACACTCGCCGTTGCTGCTGATCGTTGATCTGATCTCTCCCGATTAGTAATCACATCAGAGCTCGGACGTCTCCAGTTAGCTCTGTTAACGTTGGAGCGTCCGACCCTGCTTGTGAACCGAGAAGAACCACTCGTGGCCCCTCGTGTGGCCGAAAACCCCCGGTAGCCACGTGCTCGGCCGTTACGAGAGCTCCCGCCACGTCCAAAGTGGGGTTCCCCGCTACGCTGCCTGACGTTGCTCCTAACGACATTCTCAGGGGATGTCTTCAGACGCGTCAGGATCGATAAAATATCGTCGCGCGTGTACTCGGGACGCGGATGGTCTGCGGGCCGAAGGTGGATGATATGATCATACCCTTCCTCCGATGATGGCATCGAAAAGTCCGACGCGAATTTCTGCAGAACAGCCATGCCATGTTGGGCATCCTTGATGGTGGGATGTGACGTACCTGCGGTGCGAGATAACGCACCATGAATTCAAGCGCAAAAAAAGATCAGCGCCGGGAAGAAACAAAAGAAGGAAAAAATAATGAAAGTGAAAATAAAGGTAATAAAAGACTTACGTCGTTCGAGGCGAGAAGCACAGACCTGTTGAATAAAAGGGGTGACGAGCGCATCAGCAACGTTTTCCGAGATGATTTGTCCTATTATATTGGCGGATTCTGTTCTCACATGATAGGGGGTATCAAAGACAATAATACTGATGGAAGTTCCTGGGAATGTGCGAGCGATCGCGGTCCAGTAGGATCGTTGTCTTTTTTGTTGAGGTATTAGCAATCTCGCACGCGTTGGGTCTGACCGACGTACCTAGCATTGAAATTGGTCCGATCGATGCAAGGCGAGCGACCTTCGGAAAGCGTGCTGTAAGCAAGTTCCTCGACTTGTTGTCTGTCACCCAGATCATCCTGGTTACAGCGGCGGAACCTTGGGAAATGGCCCTCAAGAGCCTCTGCGAAGGTAGACTAGTAGAATGGCCAGGGAAAGAATTGTGATCAAATGTCTCCACGTGAACGGTACAGTGGCGAGACTCTACCTTGCCCGAGGCGATCAGTCCTACCAAAATCAACATAGTTTGCTCTCCTTGGAAGGGATCGGGAGGGGTTGAGAGATTTGGGGATGGCTTCACCTCAACATCCTCTGACGCGGACATGGTGGTTTGAACGAGGTCACTAGTACACGTTGCCCAAGAGGCGCTGGCGGTCCACACGCATGCCATTTGAATAAAAATCATACGCCAGTCGCCGAAGGATGTACCTTTCCCACATACTGCTACTACTACACCAAAGTCAAATCATACTTCTTGGGCCACAGTACCAGGCGGCCCAAATAGAAATCGCACGGTACCCTCATTCTTTCCGAGCAGAGCAACTTCTTCCCCACTATATAGGGCACTAGGATCGGATCCTGCGAGCGGTTTATATGGTCGCAGCGGATGCTCATTCTGTCGCATCGCGATCTTCAGGTGAATCAGTTGATCGGCTTTGTAAGGAACTGGTGTCGGCTGCGGAGGGCCAGTGGAGTAATTTCGCGGAGATGGATGTGGGGACGGTGAGGAGGGAGTTCTAGGTGACGTATTCGCGGATGTATTTTGCGCGGCCTGGATGAGAAGGTCGATGATGAGATGCGCGATTTCTATCGCATTTCATTACAGTAAATTCAATTTGCCACACATAATACCGAGAGATGAGAGTCTAACCTTGCAAGTCTTCTGCCTCCACCATATATGTTGGTTCCCAGTCAGACTTCTCTTTTAGAAGACTAACTATATGTCGAGCAGAATCATCAATTGGATTAGATGGTGGAGGGGTCTCCAACGTCAAAAGGAGGGCAGAAGTATACAGGCAGCCCAAGGCAACCGTGTGAGGTGGGTACATGATAGGAACAAGGGTCCTATGACTGAATCAAGGGTATTGGCATCGTCGATTCAACTTAAACAAAAAGCGGACACTTACCAGTCGATTGTGAGACGCCACGCAAATTTGATGAGCGTCTTTGATGCTAGAAGCGACAATTGATATTTTGAATGAGGAGACAAGATTGGAGAATTACCTCCCAGCTTTCGGCCCAACTTGAACACGTAGGGAAATGACATTTTCGAAGTGAAGTTGAAACAAATTGTCTCCAATATCAAACGTTCCACGGCAAGAAGCCGCTGGCGATCGTGTTCGACTGTCTGAATGACTTAAATGCAACTTCCTGACAGAGTAAACTGAGACTCACCATGGGATCCATGTCGACTTCACCACCCAGTGTCTTTGATTTTGCTGCCAACTCCGGAAATCGAACAGCATAGGAAACCATGATGATCTCCCGGGGCTTTTTCAGAGTGTCATGCATCTTCGTTGATACATACAGCGCAGCGAGAGTTGCATCCTGCCCTACAGTAAGCATAGGAATATCGTAAACCACAAGACGCGCGCACATAGTAACTGAAATCTTTCCTCGGAAAGAACAGATGGAAGCGGTGATACAGATTTTGGGCAGTTGCAATCGTCCTCCGAGGACTGCGATCGGCGGTCGGGGAAATGAGCAAGCTAAGGGTTGAAAGTACTTACAAGCCAATTTTTGCACCTACAACCTCCAAGAAACCACATGCCTGCTGCCTTACCTTCTCTTCTTGGGTGGCAGAAAGCTTACCACGCTGCTTCTCAGAAAGATATTCGACCTCGGGCACAGTGAAATAAGGGTGGTGATACTTGGAAGACGATGCCGGTAACTGGGACGGTGCCAGCTGTCCTTGTTGTTCCATTGTGATGGTGGACGGGCAGGCAGAGTCGTTAGTAAGTATGGCTTGACGCGATCCGTAACCTATGATTTCACCACCAATTCACCGCCACGTGATCACGGCACTAGCAGGAAAAATACTCGGGTTGAATTATGGCCAGCATCGCGCTGGCAATCTACTTTAATGGGCCGTCTCTAGAACATCGCCATAAACAGAACATGCGTGTAGCCTATATCACCCAATCAACGACCCAGTCAAAGTCTTGCGTCAACATGCAGGAACAGTCAGCGGGATCTTGACCGAGGTCTAAGGTAGATTGTCAGGACCTGATCACTTGCAGGCGGGACGATTGTACTCACGGCGAGACCCTGTATCAAGTACCGTGTGTGAGTGCTTGCGTTGAAATATAGAAGGAAAACGTACAGAAAGGCTCGTTTCTTTGTACTTGACACTCATGTCCGCAGCCGTAAGACGCATGGCTTCGATTGCCTCGTCAAGTGTGACTCGATATATACCATGGCTGGCCATGGACAGTTGTGCAGCGGTGACCGCTTTCACGGCTGCCCGATGTGCAAGAGAGTTAGTTCACTCAAGGAATATGCAATTAACCATCCGAACCTCCCAGACTATTACGTTCCTGGACCACAGTGCGTTAAAGTCCAATAAATACAAAATTGAATACATACGATACAAGGAACCTGAACTAGCCCATCAATGGGGTCACAAGTTAGGCCGAGGTTGTGCTCTGTCACATTCGTTAGAATGAACTTCACACTGCATGACAGGCACGTCATACCGATACCAATCTCTGCAGCCTACTCAAGCATTAGCCATCTGTGACATGCCCACATGGACCATCGCCCACCTGTAATACCGTCTCGGGAGAAGCACCCATGCATGCTGCGAAACCGGCACTGGCCATGGAACAAGCCACTGCATTACTTGTTAGCATTATGATGAACAATGCCGAAAAACGACATACCTCCGACTTCAGCCTGGCAACCACCCTCAGCAGCAGAAATGGTACTTCCACGCTTAAATAGCATCCCAATGGCCTGAACATATGATTTAATTAGTCTCACATCGTTGCCCGAATCGAGGGCAAACGGACTGAAGCAGTCAACAAGAATGTCTTCACAGACTTCTCGGGTTCATCGCTGACAAACTCGATGAAGTATTTTAGCACAGCAGGAATAACGCCAGCAGCGCCATTGGTGGGGGAGGTGACAATGCGCCCGCCAGAAGCATTTACTTCATTGACTGCAATGGCATAACAGGAGAGGAAATCAACAGCGGGAATCATTGTCTTGCGCTTCAATTCAGGGATAATCAATGGCGTGTGATCAGATTAATCGCGAAAGATACCAACGGGGGGCATAGGGAGGATTGGGTGGTCAAATGACCCAGTTACAAGCGGGGAACGAGTTCCCACGTTTCGGAATGTGGCTTCTTCCTGTTCGTGCTCGGGAGACGCCCCCATACTTCCGGGTGCATCTATAGCACTTACAAGAGTTGGGGATGAGCCAGGACCAATAAGTTGTACCGTTGGCATGCCGATGCCTGGGTAAAATCTTTCACCCGCGAGGATTCTGAACAAGCGGATTTGGTATAGGGAAACTGAACCCACCCTCGCATGAGACGCCTATAAAGCGTCGGAGCGCGTCTTTGTAACCTGAGCCTGCCGGGTAATGTCATTTCGGTGGCTGTCACTCCAGCGCGAATGCAATTGTCCATAACATCCCAAATGCGCAACAGCTATCGGAGAAGTTATCGATACTCAATCGAACTTGCAGTGATATCGATGACCAATATACCTTGTCATGTATCTCTTGGTCGGAGAGACCGAAGTAACGTTCGTTGTCGTGAACGATTTGTGCAATAGTCAACTAGTACATGGATCAGGCTGATGGTATGCGAAGAGTTGGACCAACGGAACCCACATTGTGCCTTTTCGTTAGCGCAAGAAGACTATTCCCTGATTCAAAAGGGTACGGTGGATGGCCTGGGTCATTGGATTCAGGCTGCGCGGGAATAACATCGCCTTTTTCTACACTGTGGGTCTGATGTAAACGAGCTCCGTGAACGGCCCTTTTGTCGACACCTTTGTAGAACAAGTTTTCATCGACTGCTGGAGAGTTAGCGAAAACCGATTGTGACAGGCATACTACGAACACTTGGTCTTCTCATTGACAACGAAGCCACCGCCGACACTGGGGATGGTCGACATGGCAATCAAAGGTAGCAAGGCAGTGTGAGACTTTACCTGAAGTACTCGTTCGTGGCCAAGAGATCGCCGTGCTCGTCAAAACAGGAAAAACGCATACCATTGGGGTGCGTTTTGAGAACCTGATCCCAGCGCCACAACATATCTCGATCCATGTCGAAGTGGATAGGTCGTTTTCCGCCAAGATGGAGGCATTTGTTGAGGAGGATGGCCTCGTAGCGCGAAGGAATGGTACCGCAATCGATGGTCTCGGGATCCGATCCTTCCAGACCGAGTAGGATTGCCTGGGGCGTGTGGTGCCTAGAGCAAGAATTCAATCTTTGCATGTAATATGAAGTTCCAAGGTATACCCTTTGCCTAGGGGGGATAGTCCATGAGTGTAAGTAAGTGGTAGATGTGGGAGAGATGTGGACCAACCAGTTGCCGCAAGTGAACCATAGCTAATGTAGAAATCAGGTCGTCCACCGAGTATGTATCATACGGCACTTACAGGCCTATTTTGATGGTTCTAACCTTGTATTGAGTGTTAATTGGAGCTGTGGGTGATGGGAAAAGGGGATTTTACGTGCCTGATCCAACAAGCCCAATTCTTTAAGATCTGTGATAAATATTTTCCCGGCGCGCATGGGTCCGACAGTGTGTGAACTGCTTGGGCCGACTTGAAAACCGAATTAGTCACGCCATGTATAGAAACAGTAGTACAGGAGGCATTCACCGCCGATGCTGAAGAGGTCAAAGGTTGAGATGACAGCATGTCCTGGCTTGATTAGGTCAGTTTCGACAGGTGGATCGAAATCCTTGGCTTGGCTTAGAGCCATATTGTTTGTAGGAAAGTTGACCGCTGTAGAGAGAGAGATACAACGAATGTGGTCGCGTCGGAAAGCCCTAGCAACGTTGGCTGTGAGAGCGAGCGGCATGCGGAGCCCTGCGCGGACTGTGTAAGGCAGCATGAATTAAGAGAATGGAAAGTGTCCTGTGGGTGTTAATATTTGTGCTACGGAGCGGGACGGGTATATAACGGTGAAGACTTGAAGAGACAACGGGACGACCATACCGAATGTGGAAGGTGAAGTGTTCCGCGTCCCGGATGTCACGCGCGCACAGCTGCCCGGGTCGTGTCTTTGACGTTTTGTACCGCCTGATAGTACATCGGGTTGCTACCTGGTCGTTCGTGTAGCCTTTTTTTTTCTGTGGTACGGTGGAGGTTACCACGCTTATTTATCCGAATCAAATCAGAGCCTTGACAGCTGCACTGGACCGACGACGGCCGTCATCGCTCCTCACAACCATCGCCATTTTCCTCGAGATCTTGGCACGACGTTCATTCACGCCCACGATAGCCAGCAAATTTCTACCCTGCCTGCAACCGTCCTGGCCACGCATATATCAACATCATCGCTCGCCATAGCCACCATGAGCTCACCCCCAAGTTCATCCTTCGACAGTACCCATATTCGCGAGCGCCATTCGTCATCCAACTCAACTTCTTCACGTCCGCCTGCCTCGTCCTCCACCTCCTCTTTGCCGCCCTCGTCTTCTACACCCTCCGCCGCCAATCCAACTACCCATCCAATCTCGCTCGACGCCCTCCTCTCTCAGCATGCCAATGCTCCAAATCCTCATCTCGCTGCCCTTGACCAGGCACTTTCCGAACGAAACATATTCTCCACTCAGAATACTCAGCTCTGGAAGCTCATCGAGAAGCAGCGCAGTGGTTACAACCAAGTCCTCAAGGAGCTCGAACGCATGCGCGCAGAGCGAGATGCTTATAAAAACCGCCTTTTGGCTGCCGGTATCAGCGTCGAGCTCGCTAAGAAGGACAAGGACAAGGATAAGGACAAGCCCAAGCAATTAAGACCCTCAGCATCCGGTGTTGCAATACCCACCACTCCGGAAAACGCCTCTCTCGATCCTCGCGCCCCCGTGGGCCGCCATCTGTTTGATGCATCAGGTGCGTGCTCTCCCATCCCTTACCCTCCGGTCTCATACAATCCGTCTTTCGCTGAAAATGCACCCCTAGGTTCTCGAAATCACGACCGTCCTGTCACCCCTCCTCAGTCGCAAGATTCAAATGCTCGCGATTTTCAAGCACCCCATTCCAATGGATCCTCCAACGCTCCCTCTTCGCCTGTCGTTGTACCACCTAGATCCGTGTCTCTTTCGCAAGGGAGCTCTAGTGCTCCGTCAACTACGTTACCCTCTTCCTCCTTACATTCACCTCCTTCGAACGAAGTGGAAAAAGCATATGCTCGTGTGCCCACCTCTGTCGCCAACAACTCAGGATCTCCAATGCTACCTTGCAGACCTTCACAACAGAATGCCATTCCATCGGGCTTGCCCACAGATACTAATGGAGTTTTGGGATCTCACTCACAACCCCCGTTCATTCAATATGCTTCCAACACTGCGGTTTCACTACAGCCACCTCCAATTTCGCCCTACTCCGCCTCCATGTCCTCTGCACTTTGTGCCCAACCTACATCACTTACGTCACATTCTTCTTCCAGCCTCAGCTCTGGCTTCCTCAGTCCGATTCCTGAACACTCGAGGCCCGTAAACCGAGACTCGAGAGCTTCTCTTCCAGACGAGGCCAAGCGGTACATTACTAACTTCGGTGAAAGTCCACTCCACAGTCCAGGGGTGACTGCAGCTATGTCAACTTCTGAACCCACCCAAGTGGAAACGGGTCAAGGCGTCAATACCGGTAAAAACTCTCCCAGCAAATTTGGGCGCGCTGGTACACACAGCGGAGATGAGAACGAGTTTCTTGACATGGAAGAAGAAGAGGATCTGGTTGAAGAAACTGAGCAGCAACAACAGCACCCGTTGAGCATCCACAGACATGACAAACCCAACGATACAAATGATTTCCCTATTCCGCCTTCGCACGGTCCTATTCAACTACACGGACTAAATCACACCCAGAGCGCCTCGTTGCAATCCATGCCAAACACAGGTTCCCAATTGCCTCTAGCTTCAGCAGCGGTCGTGGCATCGCAGACACGTTGGCAGTCCCAGTCCGATATTTCCATGTTATCACAATCACAGTCGTCGTCTCTGGAGTCTACACCGCTGACGCCTCATCCAGACTCTCCCTCTCCGGAATCTTACCTTTCACCAACGAAAACTATGCACGGTACCTCGAGCGATGGACCCAATCCCACTTTCCGTGCGCTCCCCCTTGTTGCTGCCGATCTCAAAACTACTCGTGTCGTGGTTTCGCATTCCTCTATCAAGCCGAATGATCGAGGGAAGGAGGTATTGTCTTTCGAAATAGAAGTGGATCCTGGGAAAGGCAAGGAACCTTGGAAAGTAGAGAAATTATACTCTGACGTACTAGGTCTTGACCATCGGCTGAGGGCTGTTGTTGGGAAAGGTGTCTCAAAGAAAATTGTAGCCCTCCCGGAAGGTAAACTCTGGAGGGATCACGCACCTGCAAAATCCGATCGGCGTAAAGTAAGCGAGACTCGTAGTTTAAAGCCTTATTTGAAGCTGAGCGTTATTCTTTAGGTCGCTGTAGAGGCATATCTTCAGTCGTTGATTGATCTTCCAGTCAAGAACAAGGATGAAGTAATTGCGTTTCTGACTTCGGACGTTGTCCGTGATGCAAAGAAGCCAGTAATGCAAGCCGGACACAAGGAAGGTTACCTCACCAAGCGAGGTAAAAACTTCGGCGGGTGGAAAACCCGGTACTTCGTCTTACAAGGACCTGTCCTTGAATATTATGAAAGTGTGAGTGTTTATAACGTGAGCGCTGTTCTCCCATCTAATATTAGGAACAGCGGGGCGGTGCTCACCTTGGTTCCATCGCCATAACGAATGCGCAAATAGGTCGTCAACAGCGAACAGCAGACGACGATGAGAAGAATTATCGGCACGCGTTCCTCATCATCGAAGCAAAGAAGGGGCCCAGTGGCTCTAATTCACGGCACGTCCTATGCGCTCAAAGCGACTTCGAGCGGGATAATTGGGTGGACATACTTGTTCGTTATGTGACGGGAACCTTCAATGAGGATTCAGCTGTTTCGGTCTCGATTGGTCCAAGTCCCATTTCGGTCAACGTCCCCCAAGTTCAGAGCCCTGGGTCGGGCCAACCTCGCTCCAGTGTGAGCTCGAATCAAGATACCGTCACCACGCCAAGTGGAAAACGCGGAATGAGAGTTTTGTCGAAAGATGATATCTCGCGAGCCACAGTAATGCCTATATCCCAATTTGCGCAAGACACGGATAATTCCAAGTTCTTCCAGTCAACGTCTCTCCCAGGTTCTGTCTCGATAGACGAGTCCTATACCTCCAGTCCAACTAAATCTGTGTATACTGTCAACACAGACAGAGATCAGTCTACACACGAAGAGTACGCAAAACGGCTTGTGGACCGTACAGAACCCTTGTTGTCGAGTTCCCTACCTTCAAGTTCACCGCTTGAAGTTGCTGGACAGGGCTTCGTGGCGTTCAGATCGAGTTCGGAGCTCGGTCATTATGTAGACATTGACCGACGAGGGGTGCATCCCAAGCAAGAGCAGGGTACCCCTGAATCTGGTCGGTCCCGGGAGGCTAAACGGGATAGGAAGTCATACCACCCTGGCCTGGCCGCAGTCTCTGCTTCGCCCACGGCAGCCACATTCCCTGACCGCGCCTCTTCACCCGATATTAGCTCCCCACCTTCGCGAAGCGGCGATCTGAATGGGAAGGTAAAGATCTCTGGACCTCTGAGCGGCGCCCCAATCCCCGCAGGCTACAAGTTCGGCAGCAAGGATGCGCCAACGGAGGGGACTTCGTCGAGTGACAGACGAGAAAAAGCTAAGTCAAGGTCATTTTGGAACTTTGGGAGACCCGCCGACAGGCCTCCGACGTCGGCTCCTCGAGCCGTGTTTGCAATACCCCTGGATGAGTCCCTCGAGATCGCCGAGATCGCTCGTCTGCCAGCAGTTATTTTCCGGTGTATACAGTATCTCGAAGCAAAAAAGGCCGACCAAGAGGAGGGTATTTATCGCTTGAGTGGGAGCTCTGCTGTGATCAAGAGTCTGAGGGACAGATTCAACACTGGTATGTCAGACCTCCCGTCCTGGTGCTATGGTGCGCTAATGATCCGTAAAGAGGGTGACGTAGACCTCCTAGCGTCGGACGAATACTGGGACCCCCACGCCATAGCTGGCTTGTTGAAAGGTTTCCTTCGAGAATTACCTGCTAGCATTTTAACGCGCGAGTTGCACATGAGATTCCTCTCTGTAATGGGTCAGTGTATTTTCTTGCCTTTTCCCATAGAAGTGTAGTTGACACCACTTGCAGACTTTGTGGAGCCGCAAGAGCGCATTCGCGAACTCTCACATCTCATCGCGTCCCTGCCGATCGCCAATTACAGCTTACTTCGCGCGTTGACTGCCCATCTGATCCTCATTGTACAAAACTCGCCCGTCAACAAAATGACCATGCGAAACGTCGGCATCGTCTTCAGTCCTACGCTTGGTATACCTGCCGGTGTCTTCAGCCTGATGCTTGGTGAATTCAACCGGGTTTTCAACGTTGATGCCGTCAACGACGTGAGCGAGTGTGACGCTGACAAAGACGGCGAGCTCAGCCGGCGAAATAGTCGACAATATTCAGATGCAGCGGCGGACAAGCTTCTCGGTTTGGCGGGGAGAACGTTGCGTGGTTCGTCGTCGCCCCTTTTTGTATGGGTACATATCACTCACGTCCGTCACTTTCTTAGGGTCGACGGAAGAGACTCCTTCCGAAGACAGTGATAGTCTTTCGCTCCAGTACGAGAGCGGCAACGAGACAACAGAAAACGATGCGACGGTGGAGTCCAGTCATACACGCTCGAGCAATCCATCTCAGCACTCGGAACTCCTTACGTCTGCCCGAGCCGAGTTCCCCGCTGTGCAATCACGGTCGCATGCGTCCCATGTCGCTGCCAGCCGCGGACTCAACATCGCCGTCACCAAGAGAGGCAACAGACACAGTCGGGTAATAGGTCTCCCGATATCGCCACGACCGCCAACGGATACCGTTTCCTCTCCGGTTCCCTCGCCCCTACAGACTGCGAGACAGAGTTGACTGGGACCACATCCGTTCTTCCATCCCTTCCTCCTTCCGACAAAAAGTTGTTTGTCTTTTCATGAATATATGTACCATATTGTTTCGTATGTCCATACCCTTCCTGTTCCACATCCCACGACTTCCTGGTATATACCCTGACTGGCTTGATTGCGGTGTACATTGTGCATGAGCACGTGAACTTGATGGAAAGTTGAAAACCTTTTGAGAGTGGTTCTTGCTCAACTTAGGAACCAGACTGGACACTGTGTTTGATAATATATTCTCCGTGGTGCATTCCCCAGCAATATCATGGATCCAGTACTAACTATGTAATTCACCTCAATTAGGCACACCACATGCAATTGAGTATGTAGAAAGTCTGTGTAAACTAGCTTGCTTGGTCTTGTTGACTTCACAAGCTAATTACTCGACGAACAGCAAGTTTAAACTGTGCTCCTGCCATCGGATCACATGGAAGCACCACAAAGCCTTGAAGTCAGACATGTACCTGAGATACCATTCTCGTTGTAAGTGGACCTGGCGTTGACTTCACTGGGCAAGGTTGCTAGAAGAAGGATCTAGCTTCGTTTCTCTGCTTCGAGAAATAGCCAGCATCCCAGCCAGAACGACGCTGTCTCGAACGCACAAGTCTAGCACGTCCACTGGCAAATCTCCTCGTACTGTCGTCAACAGGTGGATAGAAGCTCTGAAGAGAAATTATTCTCCACTTCCACGTGGTACTACCGCATCAGTGTTGCGACTCCTTTTCCCAGAAGACGATACCCAGAGGAAGTTTGGTCTACAGGAAACACTCCTCGCACGGTATCTCGGCCAATGCTTGGACTCGTCCACGGTCTTTGTCGGAGGTGCGAAACATCTGAAAGTCTGGAATCAGGAGTCCGCTTCCGGCTGCCTTGGCGAGGAGCTCCTTAAGTATGCCGTACCTGGAACAGAGGTGCCTTCCAAGGAGTGATGTGCGAGTTGTGGCCGTGTTGACGCATTGATCCAGAACACCATTGGGCCTAAGAGCCTTCAAGAAATTGACACGCTCTTGGACGAACTAGCATCTACGTCCCTTTTCTCCGACAAGTCCTTTCATGATGGAAACGCGTCCATGTCCACTAATAAGCGTTCTAAATCTTCGATATTACGCTCTCTCTATGATTCCCTTCCAGCTATCGATGCTGCCTTTCTCA
The DNA here is from genome assembly GCA_003313885.1 of Boletus sp. MG55. Classification (NCBI taxonomy): domain Eukaryota; kingdom Fungi; phylum Basidiomycota; class Agaricomycetes; order Boletales; family Boletaceae; genus Boletus; species Boletus sp. MG55. The sequence goes on along the minus strand of QGOI01012838.1, from coordinate 3,734 downwards.
CTCAGATCATTCTCAAAGACTTGCGTCCTCTGCTTTATCCACCCCCCTCAGCAACGACCAGCAAAGTCCTGCTCGCATACAACACACGCAGCAAGCAAGTACTGACAAGAGAGCAATTCATGAAGGAATGGGACCCTTCTGGATCGATGATCAAGATGTACAAAGTACGTGCAAAGCTCGATGAGGCTGCGATGGGTTTCGAGGCAGGCGGTACGCTCGTAGCCGCTCACCCACGCTGGGGTGTGCCGGTGGAGGTCCCCAAGTCAGCAAAGGGTCGGAGTCCCCTACATGCTCTTGAATTTTTAGACACCGATAGTCAGATCTGGGCCGAGACGAAATATGACGGCGAACGGGCACAGATCCATGTTCGGTTTTGCGAGGATGGGGAAACAGAAATCGCTATATTTAGCAAAAGCAAAAGGGACTCGACGCTGGATCGCATTGCCGTGCACTCGTAGGTGTCATTTTCCCGAGATCGTAACGTCGAATTATACGTCGAGAGTAGAACCATCAAGGCGGCGTTGGCGGGAATAGGAAAGCAAGACATCATTTTAGATGCGGAGATGGTGGCATTCTCAGATGAGAGGAATGCTATCGATGGTCAGCGCAAATATTCGACTCGGTCGTTTTGAATATTGAAAGGTGTGTGCTAGAGTTCTGGCGGATACGTGGCCTTGTCGCGCATACGGCGCAAGGAGCTCGAGCAACCATGAACTTGTCCAAAGGAGAGCAAAATGATTCTCAGCCCTTGTGAGTACTTTGAACTCGACTCTACAAGGATGGTTTTTTCACACATGAATAGGGACTCGTGTCCTTCTCTTCATTCGACCACCACGGAGTCTCTCCACCTTGCTCTCGTGTTTTTCGACGTCCTTCTCCTTGGAAGTACATCACTTTTGAACGTGCCGTACTCAATACGGCGTTCCATGCTTGAAAGCGTCATTCAAGAAATACCGGGCCAGGCCATGATCGCTGAGCGCTCCGTGATATCTAGTGGCCCTGAGTTGTGTATGGAGAGTGCCGCCAAGAATCTTCGAGAAATATGGGCACAGCGCATAGCGGAAAGCCAAGAAGGTTTAGTTCTCAAGTCGGGGGAAAGCACATATGCAGACTGGAGGATGCCATGGGTCAAGGTACACAGATGTTGAAACGATCGCTCTTCTGACCCTTATATTCAATGGAAACAGCTGAAAAAAGACTATGTTCCCGGATATGGGGACACAATCGATCTTGTCGTGATTGCTGCTTCGTGGGAGAAGGATCGCGCAAGGGAGCTCCGAGGTAGGTACTGTTCTAGTTTGACTGGGATGATACCCTCAAAGCGCCTTAGTACCTCCCTCGACGCTGACAAGGTTTTACGTTGGCGCGCTCGGCAATTCCTCTCAGTGTACGGCTAAGGTAGGTTCCTGTAGTTGATATACGTTCACCCAAGGATGAGAGTCTTTCGTAGCCCACAGTGAAACCCCATTTTGTTGTTTATTTTACTGCTTCATACGGCTTGTCTCGGGAACAGTTGGAAGAGTTTAACTTTTGGATACGATCAGACGCAGTCGAGTCAAGGGTGAGCACGCTAGTCTTGTAACCTCGAATGATTTGAGATGCCCAACCACATGGATTGACAGGCGTCTCGTGATGAGCTTTCATACTCTTACTCGGTACTTCAAACACTCCCCCAACCGACCGTCCTTCTCCGAACTCCGATTCTAGTTGAATTATGCGGTGCTGGGTTCACGAAAAGTCCAAGTAGCAAGGTCGGTGTACGTCTTCTGCGGACGCTAATCCATGACTGATTCGAGAAGTACTACGAATTACGCTTCCCGCGAATCACGAAGATCTCTCGATCATCAGAGCGCTCCTTCATGGAATGTCTCACCCTTCGGGAACTACAGACAATCGCATACGAGTCTACTGGTCGTGAGATTCAGGATGCCGATGCGTATAAGGATCTCGATGACTGGGCAAATCGCTTGTGGGGAAATGGACAGGCCATGGATCAGGAGCGAGATCGAAATGACGAGAGACGAGTGCAGAAACATGCAAGTCTGAGGGAGGAGTGGGAATCAAAGTTCGAGAAGCTCGACATGCAACGGGGAAAGAGTAGGAAGAGGAAACGAGAGGACATGGAAATGTCGCCTTGAATTGTACACGGGCTGTACAGAGGATCTTGCGGCTTGTTGGAATCTGAATTGGCGCCTATCGCGATGCTGAGCTCTAACATGAACTTATCTCAAACTTGCAGTCGCAAAATCAGAGAGGACCATACTGTCAGGAGACAAGCTATGGAACTCGACGTAGTGGACAATGAGGTTCAATTTTGGTTTGAGCTACGACATCCATAGCTTCATCCGTACAACGCTTGAGATATTTCCATCGTAGAAGATTCTCTGGACTACATGCAACCCTACAAACAAACCAGTCATATGAGTGCGTCTCCATGAGTATGCGCCACCTCGCGATAATATGATGGCATATTAATCATCGTCATTCGAGGACGTATATATCGTCTGTGCCACAGACTTCATCGCAGCTGCCTGAGAGCCTCTTTCACCGTACTTCGTTCGCCCAAGAGGGCAAGAATCTGCCATCGTTGATCTCGGACCTCTCGATCTTTCAAAAGGACAACATCCTCGTCATCCATTGCCTCATTTTCGCCTATTGCTAGCCTCATGGCTACTGCGGATTGGTTTGGAAGCACAGCAGGGGAGAGGGTGAAGAGCGAATCGAAGGAAGATGCGGTAAGAACTCGATTGTTTGAGCGCGGAGCGGAAGGACTGATGGATGCTATCGCATGGGAAGTAGAAGTGAGAGAAAGGGTGTGAGTGATAAGTTGTTTAAGCTTTGCCTGTCGCGGTTTCAGTAACATTAGGTTAAATGCGGCGAACGCCCACCTCAAAGGCAAGCACCATTAGTGATGCCACAGTGCGAGACGGCGCACCTAGATTATGCTGAGCAGATATAAGATTGATCCTGTCGGATATATGTTGCAAAGTCGGAGCCCTGGATATAGAAGCGAGATGGAGTGGCAGACGACTGCCCGCGGGGTCTATGATGCAGGGAGTTGATTAGGGAAGAGGAAATACAGGCGGTACTGAACTCACCACCGCGCTCTGGAAGAAGAACTACGCCTCTGTCTCGTGCAATCTCGTCCGTATCCTTGCGTGGTCGCGGCCGTTCTAGGGCACTCGACTGCGAGGGCAAGTTGCGTATCCTGTCTCGTTCGCGTCTGCCCAATGATACCGTCCATCGCTTGAGTCTATTCGATCGTAATGTGCCGTCCATATCGTCGGGCCCTTGGTATGGGAGAATTCTGCGCCGCTTGCGAGGGGGTTGCTTTGGGGCATCTGGAGGTGGGGTGGGGGGTCTTCGGTGAACTGTGAAGTCAAACAAAGAGATGATCAAGGAGTTGTGCAGCTGGACTGGGACAAGGCTGAGCAACACGTCGATAGCGACGCGAGGGATATTATGACAGACCTAGGTTTGGTGCGTCGAGAGTATGGCGAACGGAATCCTCGAATTCCTGCCTCGATATTCGGGCAGACACGAACTGGCTGAGAGCAGTGAAGTAGGCCGTCGCCTTTAAACCCAAGGCGACGTTGAGCTGGCCTTTAATCGTGGATGTCGACGAGAGTGACATGGCTGAATGCTGAGTGAGCCGTGGGAAAGAGTGGTGAGCTCGCTCAAGTACCCGCTGGCGAGCTTGCATCTTGTTCTTCATCCGCTACGTCGTCCACGTC
>QGOI01012806.1:0-12365 GCA_003313885.1 Boletus sp. MG55 | reverse complement strand
TTCGGGTTTCCAAGGCCGATGACGCCCGTATCTGCGCCGAGGGCTCTCAAGAAGGGATTTGGCACCTTCGCGGAGAGCCGAGAGGAAGAGGCAAGCTCGAATGGGAACACGCACGGAAGCGGCATCGTGTTTATGGAACCTAGTGACGAGGCGGATGTGCGTATTGGCGCTGGGACTGGGGTACGTGGATATATGCGCGCGTTTGAGAGGCCTGGGGACGGTGGGAGCGCAGATGGGGACCCGTCGAGTTTGGAGCATGACATCGTTGCGCCGGTGCCTGGGTATGCACTTGATGGGCTTGGCACAAACTTGGTGGACGAAGAATGTGAGGTCGATGGCATATGTGCGCGGTCATCGAAGTCCTTGGATGCGATGACCGAGACAGAGGTAGGTATGGAAAGGAACCACGATTCGCAGAGGAACCTCGGCAGGACTAAACGTAGGATGCGTCGCGAGGATATGGAAGACCATCAGCAGGGGTCTGCAAAGAGAACGAAGCAGGTACAGCACGATCCGAATGTGAGTGACTTGTTCGCATGTTTCTGTGTTTCTGGGTCCGTGTAGGATGATCGTGGAAAACACAAGGGATATTCTCCAATTTCGACTCCTCATACTCCACCGACCCCTGAGCTGCAAGCTTCGTCTGTCGATGTGCTGGACCCATCCCTGATAGCAAGTTCAGTCTTCGAGAATATCGAAGAATTTGTCAACCTTGAGGAGATTGAAGCAAACTGGAAGAGATGGAGGGAATGCACGACAGAGGAATGGCTGAAAGGCGCTGATGGTAAGTTCTCCGAACTTTGATCCGATCGAGCTCACGAGCTGGGCAGAACTTGCTCGGGATTATATGGACATATTAAACATGGTGCGCAGTACTAACCTAATACTCGTGTCTGGTCATATATGCTTTCCTTGCCGGTGACACAGGTCAAGGATCACCTGACGTAGGTTTCTTGTGTCAGTCAATTAAACTGCAGCGGTGTTGATCTATGGTGAAGGGAAAAGGTCTTGGCGTATGCGAACATGATATCTTCGGTTGAAGAAAAGCGAACAGAAGTGGATCACAATATCGAGATCATCCAAGGAAAAGGTAATGTTGTCCGGGAGAACATTTCGAAACTGGGGATGAAGAAGTAATGCAAGGGGTCGCGATCGCAAGTATGCCAGAACCACATGGTCAAACGAGGACGACGAGAAGGAGAAGAATTAGATGGGTGTCATCGTGTGGCTTCCATTGTACATGCTACCTTGCGGTTGGCACTGCGCTGTTTTCTTGGTGCCCCAAGGCAAACAAAGGGCTGAGTAGAAGTCGAACTGTGTGACAACAGGATACTACTCGCGGTGTTATCCGGTCATTGTCTTGGTGATAGAACTCTAGCGAACGAGTTCGACCCGAGGAGTGCGGCGAGGATGCTGTGTCAAAAGTCAACGCACGTGACAAACGAACCGCGCCAGCTCTTTTGTTCCCACAAGTCCGCTTCCCTCATCTCTCTCGGAGACCCTCCCTTTCTTGACTTTTTCTCGTCCTTTGCACTCTCTCGTCACGCTCACGAACGTTCCTAACGAAGTTTTCCACCTCAATAATTCTGACTCGTCAGGTTCGTGACTTCTTTCTTTTGATCCGGTAAACCCAATTCTGGTGTCCTTCGTTCTGCAGAGTCCACACATTCCCTCATCCATTTCACTATTCACAAACGGTCACCCATAACGCCATTCGCATTATTCAATTACATCTAGCACCTCATCTTCTGTGCTCTTATCTCTCTTTGCATTTCCGCGCTACAGCTTGCCACTGGAGATGGCAGGCACACAACAACTACCTTCGTGGATGACGCTGTCGATGATAGTCATCACAAATGCGAATGGGCAGCCTGTTGCGACGAGTACGACGACGTTGGAGTTGCCATTGACGTACTACGGGCCTAGCGTAAGTACTCCGTCTTTGTGATTCTCCCCTACACTTTAGGTCCTGTACCCTTGGACGAGGGTCGGATTTAGGGTAGTCCACTGCTGTGCGTAGCTCGAGTGGGCACTGTTTTGCCGGGAGCTTCGTCATCCGAGAAATGGAACTCGGACAATGGAAGAATGTAATGACGTCGTTTAAGGCGATAACTGATAAGCCGTTCTTCTTTGTAGATACCCCTCGGAACAGATGGGGCCTGGACCTGGGGCGGTCTCACTTCTCCCGCATCGTCCATTTCCATATCTTCCACAGCGATACCTACTACTACCCCTTCCACAACTCCCTCTACTTTCACGTCCCCTCCCACTTCTACTTCCACTCCTACATCCACTTTCACCACGATCACTATGTCTGCGACACCTTTTCCGTACTCAAATTCTTCAACTCTCTCGAGAGGCGCCATCATTGGCATCATAATTGGTGCTATCGTGGGCTTTAACGTTCTGCTCTTCCTTGTCATTTGTTTTGTTCGCCATCGTGCGCGAAGACTCCGTAATCGACATCATCAAACACCTATTTGGACACACTGGGAAGTCGTTGGCGGCTCAGCGCCTGGCCCCGACGAGGAGCGACCCGCTGGTGTTGGTTCTCCACGAGACAGTGGCGAAGAAGCTGACTCATTCCTCCGACGGAGTCGCGGCGCCATGAATGGATCCGGACATGCTGGTTCGAGCGTCCGCCCCGTCCTTTCTCTTCCTCCTGGTGCCGCACCTCCGCAGATCGTTGGAAGTACTGGCTCAGGCGGTTCTGGACATACAAGTTCGTCTGCTGCTACGGATTACGGCATCTTGCTTCCTGGTGGTGGACCCATCGGGCAAGCCTACCGTGACGATGCTCATTTCCCTACACGACCAAGCAGCGAGATGACCGGGTATATTATACCCCCCGGTGAACTACTGAAGATTGACGACGAAAAGGAGTCTTCAAGCCCACCGCGAATGTATGGTGTTCAACCGCCCAGCGATCCATCACTTCCGGAAGTATTTACACCCCTTCTCCCTCCACCGCCTCTTGATATTGACCGTCTGTCGACCCGTAAATCTTCTTCCCTGAACGAAAAAGAAAAATCCGTCCGTAGTCTATCCTATCCTGCTAGCGACATGGAAGACCCCAAGGTGTACACTGCACGTCGGGTCAAGGTAAAGGAGCTCGGCCCACGCTCCCCGTCTGAGGAGGCCACTTCTAGCGTGCATGCGGATGACGATCCCGTTGCCGGACCTAGCAGTTGGAGGAATAGTCTTGGGCTAAGTTCGATCTCGAGGCTGAGGAGGAGTTGGTTCGGAGGCTCGACATCACGGAACACCTCCAAGTCGTCTGCCGGACGTGTACGCGCCGATGATGCCGAAGTCAACCAGTCGCTCTTGAGCGCACCACGTGTTCAATCCCGAGCTGGTCTTGGTCTCACTATTGATGGCGAACGCCCCATGTCATCTGTCAGTACCAAAAGTGCCGTATCAGGCAACACAGTTTATCACGATGCCATATCAGGCCTTGGCACCCCGGTTTCTATTCCTTCGCGTGCACTGACACCTGCCAGCGCGCGTGGTTCAGGCTCAGCAAACGATCTTGTTGCTCCATTGCCAACGGGCGCGCCGCCTGCGTATGCTATCAGCGATCCGTATAGCTCGTTGGGGAGCCGAGGCAGCTTCCCTTTTTCCCAAGGAGTGGATGTACTCGATCTTCCCGTTCCACAACCTGCTTCTCCATTTACTGCCACTGGAGGTACATCTGCGACAACAAGGAGTGTGGCCCGGCCTCCAGGACTCGAAGGTTCACACGTAGCATGGCGGGACTCGCTCTCTGTCATTACTGGATCTTCGAATAACGCAAGCGTCACGATCGACGTGCTCGATGCTGAACCTCCGTCGGCAGGGGAAGGGTGGAGATCGATGGCTGGTTTGTTCGGTACCAGTACAAGTGAAGAAGGAGCCGATGCAGGCGAACGACGAGCAACATTTGGTACGGTAAGTTTACTTTAAGAAGGGCAGCTAACTGATTGCTGAGCTACGTGCTCGACAGCCCCAGATAATCCACCAGCTTCGTCCGGTTCTCTCTGACCAGGGTTCGCTGCATTCGATGCGGTCCTACCTAAGCCCCCATTCGGGTTCTTCCGGTTCTGCTCCCATGTCTTCTAAACATTCCCATGTTCTTTCTGGATCCAACTCCTCCCGCCCGTCTGCCCATTCTCGTGTACAGACCGCAAGCTCGGGTTCCTTTCGTTCTGGTTCCCTTTCCTCGTTTGGTCGTCGACAAGGTGGTCCTGTCTCTCCCTCCGTCTCAGCCTTTGGAGGCACGATTGAATCAGCTCGACTCTCGGTTTTGGGAGAGCTTCCGTTTCCAGATGCCGAAGGACCTAGCCGCGTATCGGTGTTGGGACCCATGCCCTCGTTTGTACATTCGATAACGGCACCGACGATTCGTAGTGTCGGTGCAACAACCAACTCGGATGATACGGAAGTGACGCGGACGACGTTGACAGCCGGTACGGAGGCGACGTTGTTGAACGAGGACAGTCGGGAGGAAGGGTTGTCAAAGTTTCAGTTGGGGACGTTTGATTTCGAGAGTGCGAAGACATGAGGACCTCTGAATTCTCTCTTCTTTTCTTTTTTTTTTTTTGCATGCGAACGTTGTTGCGCGCTCGTTCTTCTTGGCGTTACCTCCTCCACACCCTTGATCGTCATGCTTGCGATACCTTTTTACTCCCACGCCCGTACTACATATGTTTAACTCACGACTTGCTCTTACGATGACTGACGATGTGACGCTGCGATACCTCTTACCTATACACTTGGCTTACCTTTTGACGCTCGTGATCGATGTTCTTGCTACCTTTGTGCTACCTTTTTGTGTGCGCTGATCGCTCAAGCGCTCAAGTAAGCGATATGCATCATGACTCTGTTCTTCTGCAAGAGTTTACATGTTTTGTCCGAATATTGGCCCTCCTGTCTTTGCAGGTGGGTCAAACGAGGCTCTCATCAAATGGTCAAGTTCAGTATTCATTCGACTCTACTGTCTGCCTACGGGAGACCTATCCCGTCCATCTTGCTAACACAATCAGCCTACAGACCATGGCCCATCCCGCACCGGCGCTCAGGCTACTATGTAGCCGATATCGGAGTCTCACTCACACCGTATCGTGATGCCAGCTTTTCATTCTGTCAAACGGATGAGTGGCACTGGGCAGGCCCTGTGACCCTGGAGTCACTGCGCCTTCCGCAAAGTCACGCATATAACGGGCTGGTCTGACCCTGACCCTGCCATCATTGAAAACGCAGAGAAGCTCTCGCCGATGGGCCAAGTCATGATATAGCCTCGGGCTGCGGCCACGACGAAAACTTCATCTTCCGAGTGACGGTACGAACTGCATAGGGACGTCGGTATCCGAGGCCTTCGGCTCAGGGTCTGTGTCGAACCTGTACTGCCAGCGCGAGCCCTCAGTGAATCACGCGAGCTCTCCAATGTCGCCGATACAACACGCCCGACGAATGTCGTACCCGCAGTCCCCGGATCAGCGGACGGAGCGAATTCGAATGCCACGCCACAAGCGTGTGAGTGCGAGTCCAGACCCGACCGACTCCGGCCGTGAAAGGTAATGCTGATCCACGACGCGCTTCCTCTGCCAGTGATCATTATACAACGGGTCCATTGAATCTATCCAAATCATGCGTATTTCATGAATTCATTTACACACATTCCGTGAGTCGTCATTGCTTTACCCGACGGAGTAGCCATTGAAGTATCGAGCTTTCACCGAGGAGAGCGGATGGTGACCCCTTCAAGTGAGTCAAGTCATCGGCGTTGTTTAATGTGCTTGCTAGTATGCGGCTAAGCATGACATATCACATAACGGCAATCGTCCAGATTTTGATTGAGCGGCAGAGCGACTTCCCGGCGACCCGTTACTAGTCTAGCTTTTTAAAGTGTTGTAGTTCCTTCCTGCAACCGGGAACTTACAAGCCCCATCTCGTGTGCTTTCTTGAGATTTTCCCCTCAGTACACACTAACCAAGGATATGGCTTCTACTCTGCAGTCCGACCTGTCAAGCCTTCTTCTGAATGACTATGTGACCCGTGCGCCCATTCTCACTTTAGATTGTTCAGTCCCACAGAAAGAGTCACAGTTGCCGTCATCACTGCTATCGGATATGACTATAGTAATCCCCCTCTTCTGTATCCGTTCATCCACAAGGCTTAACGTTGGTGTTTCCAGTCCTTACGTTTTCGAGAGAGGTATGATGCTTCCTTTGCTTTTATTCTGGGATTACGCAGAAGCCTTATGATCCGCACAGATAGAGTATATTTGGGTTCGTAGACAACCTTTTTTCTTTCGAGTCGGTGGCCTGTTCTTAACGTGATTACAGAACAAACCTTGGACCTTGGTGTCCACGATTTTCGTTCTCGTGCGTGCTGAGCTCCCTGGTTCCCTTTGTCGTGATGACATTACCATGCTAGACTTACCGTCGTTGCAGGTTCGTTATCTCGGGCTCTACAGCTTCATGTGTGTTCGGAGCCATTTCAATTCATGTACTGAACGTTAACGTCCGATCGGTTCATCAGCATCCAGACCCTCAGTATGTTCAGGGCCCAACACTTGCATTATATAAAACTGACAGACCTGATCGAAAGTGGGGAGTTCCTTTTTACCCGGACCCACAAAGGTGAGAATTCTTACACCACTGCACTGATGATTGACTCAACAACCCCAACTACAGCTGTGAGTGCCGAGCATCGTTTATTCTTATGTCGGAAGCCCTGAGCAGTTGACGTCAATTAAACAGATGTAGGTCCACCCCCTTGGGACTTCCTCCGTTCACTCAATTCAGGTATTCTTCCAAGGTTGGGTATTTACAATGAGCAGTCTATGGACGACCTTTGTATTTATATGTGCGGCCGATCGTGAGTTGTCATGTAATTTACCTGAAAACAAAAATGTGACATGTGGACTATAGTGATGATGATCCTACGCCTGTGGGTAATGTATAGTCGATCGAAGATAGTCCTTGGCATGCTTCTTACTTCGTATCTCGTGGAAGTCGTTCCTTCGACCATGGTTTGCGTTATCTATAGCAATCCACAGAATTATTCGGGTAGGTATCAGTATCAATTATATACGCTCGCTGACTAGACCACCTTGCGCACTGGGCATTACACAGTGACTATCGCTCAGATTCTGGATCTGTCATTTTGCGTGGCAGTTCCCAACTCTTTCAATTGGAATGGGGTTTCTAGTGTCACTCAACTCTTTCATGCTACAGTGATGTGCACCCTAATGATCGTCCAGTTCACAAGGGAGTTGCTCCAAATGTACAGAGCCACAAAGCAGTGGCGACTCAACCGATTCATGAACCTACTCGTCATGGAAGGTGTCCTCTACTTCCTTGTGTACGTCCTCATCTCAGCCTTCTTCCCTTCCCTGTCCCCTCTGCTCTATTTAATACTGCAAGAAAAATAAGGCTAACTGCGACATTCTGTGATAGCATCCTGCTGTGGAATCTCCTGAATGTGGTGTCTGCCTGGGGAATATTTTCACCTGTGGGATGGCAATTCATACCTACATTCGCTGTGGGAAATATCGTTATCCCCACGCTAATCCCCCGATTCATCCTGAGCATGCGAATACTGAACGCGCGCAATATTTACGGCGGACGAGGAAACGGGATCGACTCTGGCTTCGGCTTGTCAGTATTATCTGGCTATGGGGTGAGTAGATCCGCGATTGTGTTTGTAGATGGGGCAGAATGAGGGATTAGAGCATGGAGAAGAGATACCAGCGGAAGAAGGAACAGCGTAGCTTCATTGTCAAAGTAGATGGTCACACCGCTGAGATGGTGGTACGAGTGCTGGTAGATGACTACTAACTTATGTACGATGTATCTGAATGGATATCGTGACAATGATGGGATTTGAATAATTCGTTGGCACAGCTCTTGCCAACGGCCAAGTACGGTTGGTGACACAAGCTCGTCCTAACCTTGCATCTTCGGTTCATCGATTTGGCATTCTGATGCTGCAATCGCCGACGGAATTGAACTGACAGTAATTGCAGTCAAAATACTTCCGAGTCGGGCACAAGAAGAAATATCGCCACTCACGCCTCACAACTCGATCGTCTCCTTGGCTTTGAATTTTCTATTCGACCGATCCGCAGAACGGAAACAAAATTGGTTTCCGTACAGATCGAACTCAATGTAGGGATCATCGAGCACCGTCAATAACGTTTTCGAATCTTGTTGTTCTTGTTGGGGCATCTGTGCGGGATCCCGTTCAGTAGCGGATGCAGAAAGGGTCGAGTAGAGCGGTACGGCGAGTGCAAAGACGGAGTTTTGCTTCGGGGCGACTGTGAGACCAACGACGTGAGAAGGATTGGGGATGAGTGAGGATAGTCCGCACGTTTTAATTGGTTCTTTTGCGTGATGAGCTTGAACGCGTTCTCTGTCTCGTGGAGGACTATGCCAGAGAGGCCGACGAGACATGGATTCCGACTTTGGCGGACTAGTGTTCAGTAGCGACAGTAGGGGTTAGTGACGAGTCAGAATCAACCAAGGACGCGAATCATTCACCTGTGAGCAATGCGCCATTGAGATCGGCCTTCACTAGCTTGGCGTGCATGGAAGAAACGCTTGGCATCTTGCCTTCATGCGACGATGAAGAAGCATTAGGAGCACCCAGCCCTAACAACTCCGACATATACCCCATCCAAAGCTGATGTAGTGGTACGAACAACTCGAACCTATCCCAAAGCAAGACGCGTGACCCTCCCATCGCCGAACGGGACAAATAGGGCACCGTAACACATACCTAGTTGCATGTTTCTCCAACTTCCAAAGCCCTTTGGATTCCGCTGCGTTTCGACCCAACGGTCTGAGTTTCTTCCGGTCTTTTTCGGCCTGTTTGCGAGCTTGCTTTGCAGCTCTTTCTTTCTTGGCTCTGCTCTCCCTTGCCGGGTTTTCGAGGAGTATGTGGCGGCCCTTGACACGACTCTCGTATATTCCAGCGGGGTCAGAAGATAGCGTAAGCGCCTGCTGGACATAAGTCGGCGTGAAGGGCGCGTCTGTGGTTAATTTGAGACGCTGATTCTATCAAATGTTGAGCTTCTTTGCTATGCATAGAAATCAATACGGACCTTGCCATCAACGATTGGCTTCAAAGGATCTACAATGTCTTTTTGGTTTGTGGTCATCAAAGAAGCATGTCTGCGCGGTGAGTTACTTGTGACTGAGCGTTACCCCTTGACAAGCCAAGTCACGTGCACGGACGTTGTTTACCAAAGGCTTCGGAAACAAACAAACCATTGTCAAAGCAAAGGTCAAATTGAACCAATCATACTACACTAGAAGGTCCAGAAGAGGTCGACATCGAATAAATAACAAATCACCGGCCATATGGTTATAATAGTGGCGGGAAGCAATCTGCCACCAATGGTCTCTACAAAGATAAGTTTGATCCTATATCACGCGGTCAGTGTAACCGTGACATGCTACAACACTTGATCACTTACTGCAAATACACGTGGTATTAAGATCCCACGCGATAGCACCCAAGCACCGATAAACTCTTAACCGCTAACAGCTATCGGTCGGTGAAGAGATCGGGAAGGTCCTTCATGTCCAAGACGTTCACCCCAGCCTCCTCAAGCTCAGCTTCGATTTCAGCCTCGACCACATGAGCTTTGGTGATGCTTCCGCCGTTCCAAATCTCATTGCGATCGAGGGTAGCATGAGCGCCCCTTATCAGGATCACCTCGTTCCCTCTATCGAGCGCGGCGCTACACGTCGCGCGAACGCAATAATCGCTCTGCATCCCGACAACGATGACCTCAGCGTTTATTGGGATCAAATCCCCGAGCTGGCTGCCGGAGAACGCGTTGTTTTTCCTCTTGTCGACGATGGGCTCGTGTGGGAGTGGTGTGAAGAAGAGCTGCCAACCTGGTGTGTTTGGCTCATCTGGCTCGCTGGGTTCACCATTGTTGCGAACGTGTATGATGAGAGGTGGCTGCTTTTCGGAGCGCGCCTTGGTGAGGACGCCCTCGATGTTTTGACGCACGATGCGCGCTGCTGGCACACCGCCTTCTTCAGGGTCCCCAAGCAGGTTAACTTGGACATCTATGAGGAGGAGTACACGACAAGTGAGGCATGGTGGGTTTTGACTTGCAGACATGCCGCAGAACGAAACGGGAACGGAAGGAAAGGAAAGACTAACATTTGAGAGCACACCCTCGCAAATATAAATCACCGGCCTGCGTGAAGAAGAGGAACGAGGAACGAATATCGAGACACCCTAGTTTGGACTTACTTGCACACACGACCCACCCTTCATTTATCGCATGACGTCACGCGAATAACCTTTCACAGCCAGCCAGCCGCAGAGTCAGGCTGTACTCCGGAAATTTGAATGTAGGTACTTGTGGAGCATCCGATAACAATCAACACCCTACCTTGTTGAAGTGGGGTACTCACTGAACCGTCACTATCGGAGAAAATGACGTATTCTGTCCGGACCTGCCAAACCATGTCATATGTCATGTCCCTGGGTCAGTCGTACCTCGTACGCTACTCCCGCCACCATCTGCCAACAGAACCCCTGATGCCCATGGCTCCGTAACGAATAAGTTCAGTGGATCAGATAGATCTTATCACGGCGACAAACCAGTTCCGAGGTTATGAGCGCCATTACCAATGGCTCATAGTTCAGTTCCCCGTCACGGTGTCAAGGCACAGCGAGCTGCAAGGATGTATGACATTCTGAACTTTCAGCCATGTGGGGCATAGGATAGCGGTCGAGGGGACAGACCGGGTTTCCTTGCCGTTACATCCACCATCGCCATACCCGACACGTGTGCTAGGCATGTCACAAAACATAAAGTGATGTCATTTCCAATTCTCAGCACGGCGCTCAACGTACCACTCCACTCAGTGGCATAAGACCGCTTCCTTTCGACTATTACTTCACATTTGGTCAATTCATACACATTACATCTTCACAGTGACTCGTTCCCCTTTTCCGTGGCAAATACATCTGCAAATTCCCCACTGGACACCATCTCGGTAACCACGTCCAGTCCCCCGGCAAACTCACCATTGATAATGAACTGCGGGAAAGTTGGCCAGTCGTTGAGTTTCTTCAACCCTATCATCATCAAATGAGTAGATGGAAATGCCAAGGAGAGGACATCACATCACCTTGTCTAACTGCTTCGTCTTCCAGTATGTCAAAATGCGTAAACGCCACGTTTTGTTCTCGCAAAAGGTTGACCGCCTTTCTCGAAAAGCCGCAACGTGGGTTGTTGGGCTCCCCTTTCATGAACAGGACGATCGGGCTTTGCTGCATAATACCACGCATGCGCGCCACGAGCTCTTCTTCTGATTCTTCGCTTTTTTTAGCGTGACCGTTGGATTGCGCCCCTTTTCCGAGAAGTGTATTGACCAATGTGGTCACGCGCAGTGCATCTGCACCACTAACCCGACCGAGAAGCTCGTGACCCTTTGAGAGTGTGAAATCCGGATGAGCAACAGGTGGTGATGTCAAGCTGGGCAAGCAAGGCTCAGGGCTTACTCGGAGAAGGATGATTGTGGGAACAGCCTCGATGTCAAATGATTCTGAGATGTCTTGCTGTTCTTCCGCCTCGACCTATCCCGCCATCCCATCAAACCAAACAGCCAGAAGATTTGTCATATCAGTCGGCAGAAATTCGGAGGCGATTTCAAAGGTGCCCTACTTGTAAGACCGACAGTTCAGGATGTTTATGCGTGAGCTCGGCGACGACTTGGTTCATCTGCTTGCATGGCTCGGCCCATGGAGCCCAGAAATTAATGAGAGAGATCCGCTTTAAATCGACGGACAAGATTTCCCTGAATTGATCGGGAGAGGTTATGACGTGAAAGTTGGTGCTGGACATGATGTGGATACTTGAAGTTCTTGGGGACACTTGCTAAAAACGATCGACTCGGAGGGCGTGCTTATGTGATTACGAGAAGCGTTGCTGACTCATACGTTCTACTATTCCGGGTCAGCCGTTTTAGTCTCCATCCACTTGTTTTGGTCGCTGTGCAGGAGCACCAGGTACTACTTCCGCGGGGTGACCAGGACGAAGCGTACGATAGCTGTCAACCTGATCTTTTCCTAGGACGGTTGGTTCGAGACTAGGTCAGCCTGCCAGCCTATCTTGAAAGGTTCGTGCAGGAGGCCTGTGCTCGTGCCACATGCGCGTTCTTCGGAACCAGGTTTCGTTCATCACTAACCGTTTATGTTCTGATGGTCCAGGGAATATTACAACAACTCAGACCAACCCACTCGCACGTTTTGATTGCTCGCCTCCAGGCTGTAGACTGGGATTCAGAAGCCCGACAAGGCTCCTCGCTATGTACGGCCCGGGTGCAGACTCCATGGTCGGGCGTGGAACCCGA
>QGOI01012771.1:0-13696 GCA_003313885.1 Boletus sp. MG55 | reverse complement strand
GCGCGTACTGTACACGGCCCTAATCTTCGGAGAGGGGTGCCTGACGGGCGCAGCAAACAGGCTCGACAGCCCAGGTTACCCTCCCTCGCACACTAACTAACCTAGACTTCCATCCCAGGCTGCTGCGAACCTGGGAAATGGCGTTTGCAAACATGTCCGACTCCCATTAATAGCCGCACGTTTCTCACAAATAAGTAGATGCAAATATAGGTCAGCCGCCCGGGTTGCGCTGAGCCGCCGTGTGCCGCCAGTTCCAACCCCCGCTGGCGCCGTCGTCTGCACTAGGCCCGAGACCCCCTCACGTCGCTGTTGTCAATGCTTCTGATGCGGCAACGGTGGTCCCTACGTGACTACCCGCACTCCCTTGTGGCCACCCAACTCCTCTCGATGCGTTGCTGCACCCGCAACCTACCTCACACACGCACGCACTCGCCCACCCAGCCTCCATCGCATCTCAGACACATTACTCTGGTTCCCCCACCTTCGACCCCATCCGATCGAAATGCAACGGACAGCTCGAACGTGTCGAGCGCGTCCACAGGTCGCACGGACGCGATGACCCAGTCGGGAAGTACGACGGACGGCATCAGGTGGCTGGCATAGTACGATGGCGGCATAAGATCAGCTTGAAAATGTAATCGCACTCAGTCACCAGGATCTTGAACGATTGGCGCCGGATGCAGTTGTTGGCGGATTGTGTTGCCGTGTGTTCCTTGACCTCGCTGCGCTAGAACGTCTTTGCAGTCGGCCTCGGTCCCCCATGACCCCAAACCCCGGGTATGTATCGTGGTCGGGTCTCAGTACCACCAAACTGCGCCAGCGCTCTTGGCTCTATCTGACGTCGGTCACGAAATCGTACGACCGACTCGATGATTTGCCCGTATTATCATTCTTGGGTAATTTCGTGTCTTACGTTCCAACATGAGCGTGCTCAGAACCTAACAACCCATTTCGCGCAAAGATAGATGCCCTTGGGATCGTGCAGGTCGAACTTGTTCATCCTCGGATAGACCCTGCACGACTGACAACCATTAATGGAGGTATTACAGAAACAATTACAAAGTGCATACAGACGACTCATCCTCCTGGATAGGCAACACGCTGTCGCCCCCCAGGGCGGCCGTTCCAATATCGTATCGGTGATCAGGTAAACGCGAACAGTGCGGCTCATTGCACGTTGTTTGGTGCACGGTTCGCCACATCTTCTCACCGTCCCTCCTGTCCCCTTTTCTTGTAACATGAACAAGCAGACACGCGCACAGTGGCTGATCGCGTGTCTAAGACAACCATTTTGTGCGCTGTCACTGGTACCGAACCGTCAAAATGTGGGGGAATACTGGAATGTCGCTGCTGATAGTATGATCACCCCCCGGGTAAAGGAAAACGCACCGTTGCATGATCTTCTGGGTAACGTACTATGCACGCCGGATGTGCTGTTATGACTGCGAGAACGTATTACTCACTGAGTGGTTCTGTTTGTTTACAGTGCAAGTCCCAGGCCAGGTGGACCTGAGAAGCGGATGTCAAGACATTGACATTACAGCCCGTATCTATAACAGTCTCGTGCTCAGTCGCAGGTATCATAATAAATACGGAAAAGTATGTGCCGATGATCACGGTGTGTTGGCAAGTGACCTACTAGGTCAACAGTCAGTGTCACGGTTCCGTTGCGAATTCCGATGTCTCTTGGATAAGGTCACAACTCTTTGCATAGAATCCGAAGCAAGCAGCTATAGCTATAGGGGTCGAATCTGATTAGCTAAATGAAATGCGTGGGAAGGGCTCGCGTCCGAAGCACAGAGTCCGCATACAACGTTCAGAGAGCTTCAACCTCCCTTCCGCCTTGACTGTGCGCTCAGAATGCGCTACCTTGCAGCAACAGCCTCAAGCAGGTAGTGAGACTCAATGATCGACCCCACAAGCTTGCAAATCCATGAGATGGCTGAGCACTCCGAACCTTTGCTTCTTTGAACGATCATGCACCCGTCGTATTTTAAACGATAACACGAGGAGTGCATCTGATACCATCAGGTGGGGTCGATAACTACTCGCTGGTGGGAGGTGGGATGAAATCGAGGTACGTCACGGTGTTCCGTGGGGTCAGCTGCTGTTGTACTGACGAACCTTTAAGAATGGCGGTGGGTCCTGTGCAGACCAGGCATGTCGATCATGACTGGCGGAGCGTCCCTCGTCCGTGGGTTCGCTCGTATGAGCTCCTTCCTCGTCCTCACTACCCTTTGTGTCGCTCAATCTTTCAACACTGATGTTGTCATCGTTTCCAACAATGATCTCAATCCTTCGAACCCGAACCGTGCTAGCGCGTTGCTCTTGAGGATGCCTATGACCTGCGAAGAAGCACAGCAAATCTGTAGCGATCTCCAGGAGACTTTGCTTCCACCACCTACTGCCACCACTGGTCTTACCGTCGGGAACCTCACCGCTGTTCTGACATCAGACATACATGGCGCTGCTTTATCTCCTTCGCAAGTTCTCTGGATTGCCGGAAACCGTAGGTGTTGAAACCATCTACTTTGAAGATAATACCAATCGGCTTTTTCTAGCCGGTTGTTCTGTTTTCAGCCTCGGACCACCTTCACCCTATGATGGAGAATCAACTCCCAACCTTTCTGCTAGTTTACCTGCATTGTGTACAAATTCTGCTCCTCTGACGCGCTCAAATGTTACCAGCTATGATACCACTCGTCAAATCGATGTATCGACGCCAACTGCTGGTATACTGCGCGGGTTCCGAGACAAGTTCACTTGGCGTTTCGTCGGGATCAAGTACGCCGAATCACCTGCTGGAGAAAATCGATTCCAACCTCCGATTCCGCTCCAAGTTTCACGGGATACCGTGCGCGCTGCTCTCGAGTATGGTCCGTCTTGTGCTCAGGTATTCAGGTCTCTTTTTCCTATTTTCTGCGCTCTGATAGCACTACAGGCTCCGGACGCTGACAACGGCCATATTCTCTACACGGTAGAGGACTGTCTTCAGTTGAACGTGTATTCCCCTGTCGCAACGGGTGGCTCCAACCCGATTAGTGCTCCGAGACTTCCTGTTATGTTTTTTAGTACGTTAATTCGTCACTGGGAGTGTGATGATCCGTCTTGACCGTCCCTTTAGTTCACGGAGGAGGACTCAATACTGGTGACAGTGGACCATTCCCGTTCAATATGACCACTTCTGGTTATGCTGGCCCCTCGAAAGCCAACGTATACGACGGAACCAACCTCGTCTCTTATGGTGGTGTGGTCTTGGTCACCATCAACTACCGGCTGAGTGGATTGGGCTGGTTCAATGCTTCAAACGCCGCCCTTAAAGATGCCTTACTCGCACTCCATTGGGTTCAAGACAACATCGAGGCCTTTGGTGGTGATGTACGCGATTCTTTCGTCCCTCATTTTGTTGATCCGTCTCATTGATCTTGCGACTAGCCAACCAAAGTGCTCATTTACGGTGAATCTGCTGGAGGAACGATGACCAGATATCTTCTTGGCACTAATCCCTCCTATACAAATGGCCTTTTCAGTGAGCGTGTTGTGCACTGATCAAGAAAGCGTTGACAAACGTGCTTCCGCAGGTGCCGCGATCCTCGAGTCGGACTTTGGGACTAGCACACCTTTCTATTCGCCCGCACTCGCTCTGAATACGTCGTTCACCGTTGCCAAGTATCTCGGGTGTGCATCAAATTCTTCCACTATGATGACAGAAGAAGACGTTCTGTGCGTTCAGCAACAGCCCGCTGAAGATGTAGTTATGGCATCGTATAACCTCGGCTTATCCTGGGACATCGTCATCGATGGTGACTACGTGCTGAACGATATAGAGGGCAGCATCAAGGATGGCGTTTACGCTCGCGTTCCGACCATCTGGTCAACCAACCAATGCGAGTACTGTTATTTCCTCCCAACGACCCTCGCGCCAGGTTCGCCACCCTCCTTGTACGCCACCGAGCTCCCGCTCTATTTCAATAGCACCGACGTTCAGAGAATCTTGAACCAAACGACGCTCTATCCTTATGACACCGCGCCGTCCGAGGACGGGATCTCGGGAACCGTCCTCACGCTCGGCCAATTGATGACGGACTATTACGTTCACTGTCCCTCGACCTACCTCGCCTCGCTCGAGACGAACACGACCAACCCAGGGAACGCGTACAAGATCCTCTTCGCCGTCGGTCTTGGAAACCCGATGACGGCCAACCCGGCGACATGTCCCGGCCAAGTCTGCCACGCCGACGAACTCTACTACGTCTTCGCAACGGCCGAAACGGACGGCCTGTATCAACCACTGACGCCGCAGCAAGTGGCGACCATGCGAGACGTCGTCTCGCGATGGACTTCTTTCGCGTGGACGGGTAATCCGAATTACCCGGGGGCCGTGGTGGAGTGGGCGCCGTACACGGGGAACAATGAGTTGGTGATGAACGAGACGCAGAGCGTGCAGCCGTATCACGTCGCACAGTGTGACTTTATCGATACTCAGCTCGGGCTCGTCTTTGGTGTCGGCGTATATTGACGTGTGCACGCGGTGGTGGGGCGCGGTGTCATTATTAAGTTATGTTGCATACGCCGGGGGTGGAACGGGCAAGTCTACCGCGTGGGTCGAGCTTCAACTAGTATGGTCAAATGAAAGACGTAATGTAACTAACGGATGAAGATTTGAGCCTTCATAGAGAGGGTATCCCTGACAACCGAAGAAGTGGAAAACAAAAGAGGCATGCCGTGTGTATCACTAGTAGAATATATTTATTCCAATGTGGAGTCCCTGCATAATCTGGTCCGCCAGCAAACCTGTCACGACAGAAAGTAAACATCGGTGAGGGCGGTAACAAAGAGGGTAACGGGGAGAATACAAGAGCGCTAGAGAACAAACACGGTAACGAGAGTACATTCGCAACAAGGTCCTCCATGGCGAGTTGAAGTCCTTCGGACCGAGATCCGAAGGAAGATCCGTAGGCTGTGCGAATATATGACAACGAGAAATGGAAACGTCAAAGGGAGCGGTCTATCGTGATGAACAAGTCAAAACAAATAAAGGGGGAAGAAAGTGGTATCGACATGCAATTCTGAATCGCTATGATTTCAGACAGGACACGCAAACGTTCACGAGAAAAATGGCGAGACGGAAACATGGGGGAATCGTCGAAACGGTTCTAAAAGTGTTCCAAATTGATTAGATGGGGGTGTAGCGAAGTCTTCCACCGCCGTTTGTACAGCGTTGTCTATCCAATCAACATTAGGACTGTGTGTAGAAACGTCATCATTCGAGACCTACATCGTGTGGGGGATTTTTGGCTCTCTTCTACAGTGCAGCGGCTGCAAACTGGTCTGAGTCGTAGCTGCTGACCCTCTTTTGAGAAAGGAAGGTTGGAAGAGCCTGACCGGCTTCGCGCAAGCAGTCAACGGGAATTAATCCCCGTTCATGACGTTCCCCTTCGGTACCTGCCAACTTCTCGACGAATGTCCAGCCATCGTCAAAGACCTGGAGAACGCGAACACGGTCACCCGGACGAACCGACAGTTCATCATCCAGTGAGGGTGCGAAAGGACGACGGATGACTTCGACGTCCACAAACTCAGGTTTTAGGGGATCAGCAAAGGGATCCGTGGAAGGACATTTGGCTGCCGCAATGAACGGTGAGAGAGCGACGCTAGTCGTTGATGTCTGAGGGTGAAGGGGAGACGTCGAGACTGATGCCGGAGGAAGGTCAGTCATGAATACACGAGAAGGCATGCTGAGATTGACAAGAGTGGTCGCAGAGGATTGAGGAGACGCAACGTAGAAAGAGTCCGGTGCGCCCGACGGAGGTGCAGGTGGCTTGGGGAAGGCAAAGGATTCGGAGGGTGAGAACGGACGGACGAACATGGGTGTAGAGGGCTCCAGATTATTCTGTACTGGTGAAACCATCAGGCACTGGGCGTCTGGCTCGCTGCCATTGCTCAGCATGCTGTTCATGGACTCCCTGCGCGCTACTGCACCTCCCGTAGAGATCAAGACAGAGTTACGCTCCCGAACTTCGGCCATGGGAGGGAAATCGGGCAGAGCACCTAGAGAAAGTCTCGAAGGGGAATCGACGCGGAACATCAATCCTTGGTCAAAGTTGGTAGCGAAACTGCTGCGAGCACTCAGCCGGCTGGCTGGGGCTTCCCCTCCTGACCCCGCGAGACTGTGAGGAGTTCCGGTGTTGACGACGGCGAAGTTTCCACCCGAAGCACTGCGGCCGAACCACCATTGCTTGCGAAGTTCCACGCGACGCGCAATCGAGCGGCGGCGAACGACCAGAAGAATCAGTACGAACAAGGAAAACAAGCACACGATGGTGATTCCTGCTATTGCACCCCCAGACAATTGCTTTCCAGACGAAGCGGCTGCGGCTGTGGTGATGGTTGGCAATGGAGTAGCTGCACCAACAGTGTCGGAGCCAGAGCCCAGCGAAGACTGTGAAGGAGCCGAAAAGCCCGTTGCTAGCGCACCAGGAGTTGACGCACCGAAAGCTGCAGGTGTTGCGGGAGAAGAGCCAGACCCAGGCTTAACCGCTGCAGTGTTTCCACTACCGGTACCCAGGAAATTTCCGCCGCTGCTTCCGTTACTTGCGTTCGACGAACCAGAGGGCTTTCCGGGAGCAGAATCTGGGGACGATGGATTTGGAATGATAGAGACTGGCGGGACTCCATTCCCACCACCACTTGCGGGTGGGGTAGTAGGTATTGGAGCGCCCCCTCCACCATTCCCGCCGCCATTTCCATTTCCACCACCCTTTCCACCACCATTGCCGCCACCATTTCCACCACCATTTCCACCACCATTGCCGCCACCATTGCCACCACCATTGCCGCTGCCAGCAGTAGAGATTGGAGCTGGCTGAGGATTAGGGGCGGTAGAAGGTTGTTGCGCACCACCACCAGCCCCATCGCCGACGAGAGGACTCACAAGTGGGCCGACGATGGGAATAGAATTGACAGGGACAGGCAGGTTGATAAGGGAAGGGTCGCGTGCGTCGAGCTCAGCGATGGAGCGTCCTAAAGCACGATGTTTTGCTGATACCCCCTGCATGTCGGGAAAGATGGTACAACTTCAATACACGTGAGGCTTTGAGGGATGTTTGGAGATTTGTACAGCGAGCGATTGAACCAAGAGTGTCGAAAACGAACGAAAGGTGAAATGAGTGGATGTGCCGTCGTCTGCCCGCGCCGACGATGAAAAGCGCGAAGGGGGCAAGTCCTTGAGTGGGTGGCAAAAAGAGACCCACAGCGAGTGCGGAAGCGATGGAGATATGGAGGGAAAGACAAGGTATTAATTCCGGACATAGGGTTGCTGACCTCGCCATGGCTACAGAAATTGTTCATTGACCCATTCAATCAGATGATGTGACAGGACGGTGGGATATTTGCGAAGAAAGTTGGGCAACTTTCGCGTGGATCGAGCCAGTCGAAGCAAGTCATCGCTGAGATCTGATTTGATCAGAGATCTCACACCTGCCGATTTTCAGGTCTCGGATTTTCCACTCCGCCTGGGTGTCCAATGAAAACTTTTGCAACAGATAAGCTAACCTTCTCACCTCCTTCCTGCTACCACGACGGAAAATTGTCTTCGTTGGAACTTGGTATTACCACCACGAAACTCCCTCAGGCTGAACCCCGTGCCAGATCAGCGAGTGACTTTAATCATGAATACGCCTGAAAAGTGACAGTCGGACATATGCAATACTTTGTGATCCAAGGGGTATGTGCCGCTAAAGTGTCAAAGAGTGCCATGTAGTGGGAAATTTTTTCGGTACGGTAGTCTGTACAAGTACCTTGAAAGGCAGGGACCATACACGATCCTTTGTAAAGGTCTTGGCGTGTCATGAACTTTCTCACACATTTCTCTTTATACACTTCGAACTCGAGATGGAGAACGACGAGTCGCTGAATTCCTCTCGAATCCTTTCGGATGAGTTAGAGTCGGTCGAACCTCATTTTTACAACAACCTTGATATGAGAGCCCAATCATTGGCGCGAACAAACTTGAAGACACTATATTGAACCAGCTAGACTGCCCTGGTGCCTCAGGACGTCTTGACTCTCGAGCTTTCTCTAGGCTATGTCAAATGCCTGTCGACTGCAGACTTGTAAGTATATGCACTTTGACATGTACTCGTTAAACTGGCGTGTCCAGGAAAACCCGATGAATATCAGGTGAGATTCACCTCATTGGTGTCGATCGTTTTGATTTGAGGCAATTAGACATCGAGCTCGAGGGCCTCGAATGAGAGTGGCTCCGAAGATCAGGGACTAAAAGAGGATCCGCCGCTGCAGTGGATTTGGTTCCCCATACTCCCAAAACATCAGGAACAGTTTCAGTCACTGTCAATGTCTAAACTCTTGAATTCTCTCTTCATCAATGTTCATTGTTGGGTATCTTGTTGATAGCCATTTCATCAAGTTCGGAATGATGACTATTGTTCGGTTCACGCCAAGACTGTAAACGAGCTCTACTGTGGTACCTAAAACGAGCTCAGTGGTGGTGTATATTTGCTACTTCCCACCCCTAGGGAATAAGGTATTTATATTTATTTATTTATTTCAAATATCCTCCACTCTCCTGTACACGACTAAGGATCTCATTACACTTCGCGCAGTCTCCGAAGCAGTATAAGTCACTCTGTATGCGTCTTTTTCATCCCGTCTCACACTAACTGATACTTGACATTCTCTGGCTTGTGGGGCCCGCCATTCTGTTGAGTGCAGTACTCCACCCTAACTCCGCCGGGTAGCTACTTGAACAAAGCTGCTAGTCCGTGCTGCCAATCATCCACACTTCACCCTTAATGGTTGTATGCCAGAACTTGCGCAAAGTCGTGTCTGGGAAGAGCTGGTGGAAGCGATACGGTCTGGATTTAGTCGTAACGACTGGTTTGAAGGCGCAAAGAACGACATCTTGCGGTTCAGTTCTTATATCATGCACGGACGCGAAGAGCGGCGTTGGGAGGGGAGCTGGAAGTACAGTGGTGAACGTGGATCCACTGACGCGCACGGAATGACGTCATAAGTCGTATCGCTCGTAGCCATGCGATCGAGCTCCGACCTTCAAAGCATGACCTTGGACGTTTCGACAGTGGTATATTTGCCCGCTTGTTCGTCGACCAATACTCAAGTTGACATCGAGCCTTGCCGCCGTCTGTAAGATTCGTCTTGCTGTCCCCGCACGGTGTTCTGTTCGTTAGGGGGACTTCAAGCTTCAAGCGTTTTTCCGTCCCCTAATCGCAACGAACAATGGACAACGAGGGTCATGCATACGGATACCAGCATGGGATAAATCCTTCTCATGGTCTCTCGACCCCTTTCGCCGATCGTTCCTCCCGCGCAAGCGTACCGGCCGCAATCCAGGGAAAACCCTCCGACAACGGTATGTGTCATTTTGTGTGGAAATTTACATGCGCGTGGACTTCATTCCAGGCATTTCGTGATGATCTATTCCCATTGCCCATGTTCCAGCTTATCATTCCGGAATGTATTGCCCGTTTTCTGTAGACTCATTTCCGTTCTGCAGCTCCTGCGCTATACCGCACCACTGAACATTTTGTTCTCGGACAGGTTTCTATGTCCCACTCAGCGTCGCTCCGTCAAACACTTATCCAGACACCTCACTCTCGATCCTATTTCCAGAGAGTTACATATCCCCTGGTGGTTCATCTGCGATGTTTCACGACGACAGTCAATCCCACCCACCTGGACTCACGGAATTCCCACCACTCACGACTGGCATCCATGCACGGACTTCTCAACCACATCCCCATGGTTCTCCCATTAGCTCTACAGTGCAACCACAATCACAGACTAATCCATCTTTCTCTCTATCGGCCACCACCCAGTTCCGTCCCGCGACACATGGACCGGAACCCCAGATGATCTCAGGAAATCAATCTACATATCTCGCACGCCGAACATTACCGTCTGCTCTTCCCTCCCATCCTCTGCCTGCCCAGTTTGTATCCGGCCCTCTGCATATCAATCATGGTAGTTTTCCGGGACAGTATATGATGTCCTTGCATCCTCCTCCCTTCCAGCACCAGCCATCTCAATCATACGTGTACCATGGATATCATCCACTAGAATCCAGTCCATATCCGCCACTTCAATATTTTCCCCTTCCCCAACGCGAACCGTATCATCAATCTGATGTGGCAGGTAGCAATCTATCTCAGCAAAAAGCACAGCACCTCCCTCCGCCTATGCCCCAGCCCGAAACTAGCAACCCTGGACCATACCGCCCAGGATTGTATGACATACAACACTATCCGCCACCCCTTGCTAGTTCGACCGCTTATTTTGGGTTACCACCGCAGTACCAGCCTAACGTGCATCAGTGGTACTATGGTCCGGGCCCATCCGCAGACGCGATCAATCAGGGAGCACCTATACATGGTCAACAACGTTACCCCATGGGCTATTCACGCCCCCGGACTCAATGCCTACCCAAAGATTCCAACGCGCTCAGGGTGCAGTCGAGCGGCTTAGAGCGCTTATCCTCTTCTAGTCTGGGCCCTAACGACGTCACCACATCACGAAACGCCCACCCCCCTGCTACTGCCCATCCGCCAGAACAAATTTCTCTGCAGAGCCCGCCGAAGTCCGAGACCCGTGAGGTGAGCAACAAGTTGGCAGCTAGCATATCCCGTGCACATGACCGACCACTCGCTCGCCGTCACTATCACCCGAATCCACCACCGAACCGGTCGGAGTGGGTCATGTGGGTAGGCAACGTTCCAAATGATGCAACACATGATGAACTCTGGCAATTCCTCAAGTACTCTGCCTCTGTGACTTCAGACTCCGAAATTAGTGGCGGAGTTGAGGATAGTGGTGTGCTGTCCGTCTTCCTCATTTCTCGATCCAACTGCGCTTTTGTGAATTATCAATCTGAGCAGCACTTGAATCACGCCATCATCCAATTTAGTGGACGTCAAATACGACCTCACGATCGCCGGTGTCCACGGCTAGTGTGTAGAGCACGCCGGAAAAATGACGACTTACGAGCTGGCGTCGGTGCTCAACGCGGCATTGGCGTGCATACCCATCATGTGAAGAATAAGTTACAGAAGGGTCAGGAGACAACGGTTGAAAGGTCTACTTTGCCTCACGGTCGACGGTCAAACCTATCTACGATAGCTAATCCACCGCCAGTCCCATCGGGTCCCAGGGACGATGAAATCATGCAGTCAGATACTGTGGACGGAGTAAATTCCAAGGTTCCTGCTCGATCACCCAGCTCGTATGCTTCGACAAGCTCCAGTTTTTTGACCCGTAATTTTCCAAAACGTTTCTTCATTCTCAAGTCACTCACACAGGTGGGTTCACTGTATTGCTTCCGAATCCGACGAACAGCATAATTGACTTCATTATCATAGTATGACTTGGACCTTGGCGTTGAACGCGGTGTGTGGGCAACCCAAAAGCACAATGAAGGAATATTAGATCAAGCTTTTCGTACGAGCAAGGAGGTCATCCTGATATTCAGTGTGAACAAGAGTGGCGAGTTCTATGGATATGCACGGTGTGTTTGTCCGCAGCAACGGTTGACATACCACACTAATGCCTCATACTACAGGATGGCAAGTGGCATTCTTCGTAGCAACTTCGGTGTTTCGTGGGCACCGCGCGCAGATTCATTACGCAATACGTCATCGCCCTCATCCAGTTGTGTTCCTGGTATACCGGAGCAGGGCGAAGGCGCCCCGTACCAAAGCCCACAGATGCATACTTCGCCCTCTGAGCGCCGGTTGGTCGAAGTATCCCCCTTTCCACTCGCGCCTTCTTCAGACGAAACGCAAGATTATCCGAGCGCATCCAGTCCTCAAGTCAAGGTCGCACAAGAGCGGCAGTCAGCACCACCTGTGCTTCATCGCGATTTCGAGAATCCCATTCTTCCTGATCCACCTTTGCGGCAGATCACTCCTCAATTGACCCAAGATCCTGACCCCTCTTCAACTCTGCGACATGCGTCAGGGAAGAACCCTGCAATATGGACACGGACACGAAACAGGGGTGGTAGTGGTGTAGACGATCCGGATAATCTCGGAATGCAGTTGCAACCTGTCACGGAAGAACTACATAACGGGAGCGGCGTCGAAGAGGACATCCAACCGGCACCAACGGTTCCGTCTGAGTCCTTAGAGATGCATAGGGACCCAGGGATACAGCAACGAGAGGCAAATTGGGGAGAAACGTTCAAAGTTGACTGGTTATGCACGGAGCGAGTTTCATTTCATCGGACACGACATTTGCGGAACCCGTGGAATTATGGTCGAGAGATCAAGGTGTCACGAGATGGCACGGAGGTTGAACCCACCGTTGGGCAACAACTGGTCGACGAGTGGCCAACTCTTGCCAGCGAAGCGGACGTTGGCGATGCCAGGCGTGGCACCCACTCGGCAGGCCGACGCGTTGCGAAATCGGTTGCAATGCCTGGCCTTGCTGGGGAATCAAAACGCGTCAAGGAAGAACCTTCATGAATATTAATATTCCCGGACTTCGGTGACGGTGCGGACAGTTGGACTAACCAAAAGTATACTAATACTTACTAATCTTAGGTCATGCAGCACACGTAGCATTCCGATCACTTCGTCCATTTCGCATCGTTATCTTTCAGTGCACTCACGGGACGTTCACGAATCAGACATCATGTTTTTCCGTTGTTAATTGTCGTCGTAGACGCAAGCTTGACGGAATTTCGGAAAGGTTACGTAGTCATAGGTAGATCTTCATGGGATATATTGCATTTTCACATCTTGCTTATGGCAACTTGTTGTGTGGCTTAATGTAACCGTCTCATGTACTATGGCACACCACTGGCCACAAGCCCATGTTTGTACATGGCCCCTAAGCTCTGCGTTCACTCGGCTGACCGACCCTACCAGCGCAAATTCTATGAAAGCACAGGTTCGCCACATCACATTGTTCCGCGTTCTGACCAAAGTTACGGTACCGCCATGCTATTACGGGCAATGGACACACGTTCTTAGAGCGCTCGCACATTCAGCGTTATCAAGAGTGAAAGAATTTTTTTCGAACGATGGCCATTCTCTGCCCGCTATTTCAACCAATACCCAGACGCCCCCAGGAACATTGATACGCCGAAGATTTTCCCCCCACTTAAACACCTCTTGGTGTTGACTTCACTTTGCTTTCGGCGGAACCAACGATCTTCAGCCAACATTTCGAGACATGACTACCCTCGCAGACCTGTCGCTCGAAATCATCGACCGCATCCTATTCGTACTCGACCCACTCGACATTGCAGGTATCTCTCAGACCTCACGTTTCTTCTACGAGATCATCTATGGTGCTCTCAACCGACAATTCTGGCGAGGACTCTACCTCGCACAACCACTCGACGATCCTCGGCGCACAGTGAACCACCTTGGCAGCCCCCGAGATGACGTTGACTGGAAGGGAGAGCTGCAGCGGGTCACGAGAGTGCGCATGGTGGTGAAGCACCCGACCGTATATCGACGAGACGAACGGTGTCAAGTGTTGCGCACCTGCATCGACCTCATCACCAATATACCCCCAATTTCCTCTCCAGACGGTGTTGGGGAGATGTCACGCAACGTGCGATGGATGCAACATCTTCTCGGGGACGGCGTATTCTTGGACCGCGAGTCGTGGAGGGCGTTGTCGGAGGAGGAAGAACAACTGTTGTCAAGGCTGC
>QGOI01012753.1:0-12274 GCA_003313885.1 Boletus sp. MG55 | reverse complement strand
CCATAGTATATATATACTTACGCTGTTTGCTAGCACCTCAGTCGTTTTCGCCCATCTTAGGCAGTGGCTGAGGTGAGTTATTCTTTTTCACCTACTAGTCTTTATTCCTAACTAATGTACTATAGTATTGGGCAACTCCTGCCTCTCTTTAGAATCTGTCACCCTTTCCATCACCCACCCCGTACTGCTGCGAAAACTCTTGCAGATATTCAGACTGTTTGCAAGCAGTGTGACTCCAACGACTATACACGTTTTCTGAAAGCTATCAAAGTGTTTGGGCTCAATGGTGTAGTCAAGCCATTTTGGGATGGCTGGCCGCTGTGCGACCCATCTATTTTCTTCACTCCAGAGGCATTACATCATTTTCAGAAGATGTCTTGGGATCATGACACCCAATGGTGTATAACCTGCATAGGAGCTGCAGAGATAGACTTTCGATTTTCTCTGCTGCAGACTAGCATTGGATATTGGTCATTTGAGGACAGCGTCTCTAAACTGAAACAGGTCACTGGAAGAGACCATTGTTCCATCCAGCACTACATGGTGGGCATTATCGTGGGCACAGCTCATCGTGACTTTGTTGCCGCTATTAGTGCATTAATTGAATTCCAATACCTAGCTCAAGCCTCTGTGCACACTGAAGACTCTCTCAAAACAGTCTCAGCAGCTCTCCGAAGATTCCATATGCATAAGGATGTAGTAATGTGAGCAGGAGCCCGGACAGGCAAGAATGGGTTGATCAACAATTGGAATATTTCCAAGTTAGAACTCCTTCAAAGCATGGTTCCAAGTATTCGCGCCTCAGGCCCTATCATGCAATGGACAGCTGACATCATGGAGCATGCCCACGTATCCGAGATCAAGAATCCCACACGATCGGGGAACAACCAGAACTACTATTCCCAAATCTCGTGCCACCTCAATCGTTCCAAGAAGTGTTTTCACTTCAACCTTGCTACATACATCGGCACTCTTAATGACAACCCTGATGGCGCGGACGATGAAGACGAAGATGATGAACATGAACCCGGGACAGAGTGGTTGGTTTTTGAGAGCTATAACTCTCCCACCTGCCATATCGTTGATTACTTCGGTATTGCTGAAGAGCTAGCAAGGGATCTCCGCCCAAATGTGAGTCCCAAGCCACATAGAACCCTCGCGACAGCTGCAACTGCCTTTCACCTTGGTGTCAAACCTGCACTCCGTCTGAGTGTTGACGAGGCTGCCGACGCTTATGGACTTCCTGATCTCAGAGTAGCAATCTCTGACTACCTCTTCCGCTCCACAAATGACATCCCACACACCGCACCCAGAGGACAAAATAGAGGTGGCCCACCATTGCTGACCGAGAAGTTACAGATTTGGACCAAGATCCGGGTTCAGCAAACATTGTTTCATGATCGTTCTGCCTGTGACAACCCCCAGATGCTATGGATAATTCCCCCATCTGGAAACAATCCTTACGGTCTCTCTGATAGCGTCATTGTCAGTGCTTCAGAAGAGAGCCAGTGGCCAGACAGTGGCCTCAAAGGTACGCATTGCACTACTGCTCCACGCATACAACGTTGAACATTTGACATTAGGTCATGAAGTCATCCAGCTCCGCCTCGTGTTTCAACTGATTGATCAGAATTCTTTTGCAGCATACATACAATGTTTCAACCATGTGCCCCATTCATCTTCGCCTGACGGTCTGGACCCCACAACACGAATGCATCTCCTGAGACGTGCTACCCGTTCAAACGGCGATCACGTCGGGTATGTTATTCCCCTCGAATATATCAAGTTGCTGGTGCACTTAATTCCACACTTTGGCAAAGAGGCCGATTCTCGCCTCACGAAGGCCAATAGCTATGAGGCTTCCCAGGAATTTTGGCTGAATAAGTATTGGAGCAAAGAGAGCTTTTTCGCACTCAATGTCCCATTACTGGATGAATCATGTACATGCTATGTTTAGTCGTCTTGTTTACACCTGACTCTAGTAGACTCAGATGTTCGCATGTGTGGTTACTGTATTACAAGGTCACTCAATTCTCATTGGTCCGAGATTTGACGCTATCAGATTTCGGTGATCGAACTGATTTGAGTCGAAATGGGGCCTCGTGGCTGCAGTTATGTGAATGCTTAACTGAACTTCAAGTGCTGCCACCATAATTCACTGTATGCGATGTCCAACCTCAACCAAGTGCCTACTACTAGTAGAACTACAAACTTGAAAGTACAAGCACTTCACATTGTACTAGTGCAACCTTGCTGACTTATCTTGTTTCAGCCGCTCGGTCCACATGTAACCCCACTAGCTCCATGAGTAAGCATTTTTCCAGTGCACTCCACCACATTAACTGACGATAATCGGACAAAGATTCAAAGTGTCCCACCACTCTATAGGTGACCACAAGACTGGAATTGGAATCATATGGATGGCCTCATCGAGAGCAATACCTGAGATGTTTGTTGGGAACTTGACGAGGCAAGTAGTATTATGTTCCTCGAGGCAATGTTCCCAGACCACCACCTCCTTCACCGAGGTGTAAAGGATGGCTCATCAACCACTCCTGATATGACTATACAAGATCTTATCGCTTCCCTCCAAAGTGGCCATGGAAAGCTGTATGGTCCAGTTGAAGGTTGAAAGGCGAAGGGTTGGCTTAGTGTTGCCACAGCTCCAGCTCCTAGCCGACCTTAGCCGTAGCCGAGCCGTGCGGCTTATAAAGCTGAGCCGAGCCTCGCTAAGCCGCGACTTACGGCTGTGAGTTGGCTAACCGAACCCCTTGCTGTTGCCGTAGCATCAGTGCCATGTCACCTGCCTCTCGACCTCGTCGCTGTCATCCTCATCGTCGCCCTGGGCATGCAAGAACAACCGCACACCCTCGCCGTCACCCATCCTTATCCCTGTCCCCGTCCGGGCCGTCTATGGTGCCCGGATCATCGCCCTCGCAATCTCACTTGCCCTGAGCGTGCAGGAACGACTGCACAACGCACCAATTGTGCGTTGTGCAGTCATTCCTGCACGCTCTCATGCCCCATCCTCGTCTTGCCCCCATCTCACCGTCACTGTCACCCTCACATCGCTGTCCCCCTCGTCCTCACCTGAGTGTGCAGCAGCAATCACACAACGTGCGCAAGCGTGCGCGTTGTGAAGTGGCTCATGCACACCCTTGCCCTTGCCCCGTCCTCGCCACGGTCCATGACCTCCCCTTCCCTCGACCTCACCCTGCCGTCGTCCTCGCAACGGCCTCTGTCCTGTCCTTCCCCCCTTCCCTTGCCGTTGTTCTCGCCTCGCCTCGTCCTCATCCACCCCTTCCCTCGTCCTCCCTCATCCACACCCTCATCCCACTGCAGGAGCATGCAGGAGTGACTGCACAATGCACATGATCGTGTGCATTGTACAGTCGCTCCTGCACGTCCCTTCCCTCATCCTTATCCTCACCCCTCCCTCGTCCTCACCCATACCTCATCCTGCTGCGGGAGCATGCAGCAGTGACAGCACAATGTGCACGATCGTGTGCACGTTGTGCAGTTGCTCCTGCACATCCCTTCCACCATCCTCTCCCTTCCCTTGTCCTCACCCTACCTCGTCCCACTGCAGAAGCGTGCAGCAGCAACAGCACAACGCGCACAATTGTGCATTGTGCAGTTGCTCCTGCACACCCTGGCCCTCATTGACTCTGCCCTCATCTCTCCCTCGCGGCCTCGCCTCGCCTGCACTCTCGCTCTCGTCCTCGCGACGAGGTCCTCACCCCGTCCTTGTCCTCCTCGCGTCCTCATCCTTGCGATGAGGTCCTTGCGTCCTTGCGTCCTTCGCATCCTCGCATCCTCCTCGCATTCTCGCATCCTCCTTGCGTCCTTGCATCCTCCTCGCATCCTCGCATCCTCCTCGTGTCCTCGTGTCCTCCTCGCATCCTCCTCGCGTCCTCGCATCCTCCTCGCATCCTTGTGTCCTCCTCGCATCCTCGTGTCCTCCTCGCATCCTCGTGTCCTCCTCACATCCTCGCGTCCTCCTCGCATCCTTGCATCCTCCTCGCGTCCTCCCTCACATCCTCCCTTCCATCCTCCTCCTCACGTCCTCCTTGCGACGAGGTCATCACCGTCGTCCTTACCTCCTTGCCCTCCTCGCCACATCGTTGTCGCCTTGTCCTCGTGATGAGGCCCTCGCCTCTGCATCGCCATCGCCGTCACCTCGTCCTCATTGTCCTGGTCCTCACAATGAGGTCCTGCCTCCTCCTCACCGTTGCTGTCGTCCTCACCTCATCATCCTGGTCACCTCATCTTTGCAACGAGGTCCTTGCCTCCGCATCGCCATCGCTGTCGTCCTCGCCTCCTCACCCTCCTCGCCACATCATTGTCGCCTCCATGTCACCATCGCCTCGTCCTCATCCTCATCCCCCTGGTCTTCGCAATGAGGTCCCACCTCCTCCTCACCATTGCCCTCATCCTCGTCCCCCTGGTCTTTGCAACGACATCCCACCTCCTCCTCGCCGTTGCCCTCATCCTCGTCCCCCTGGTCTTCACAACGAGGTCCTGCCTCCTCGCCATTGCCATCGTCCTTGTCCTCCTGGTCCTCGTGACGAGTCTCAAGGTTCTCACCCTGATGTGCAGAAGCGATCACACAATGCGCGATTGTGCATGTTGTGCGGTCGCTTGTGCATGCCAGTACTAAGGCTGGCCGTCTTTTGGTCTCTGTCCCTGTCCTTGGCCCCTGTCATTGGCCTCCTCTTGGCGTGCTGCATGCAGCAGCAACCACACAACATGTGCGATTGCATGTTGCACAGTTGCTCCTGCATGCCTGTATTTACTAGCCGCCAGCATAGATATTTTTTAATGTTATTCTTTAATGAAAATAAAAATAAAAATGTACCTGAGACAGCTTGAGAGCTGGCTTAAGCCGACCAGAAGTCAGCTTAAGCTGGTTTAAGCTGTGGGAATTCAATGTTTGGCTTGAGGCCGGCTGCAGCAACTAACCGAGTCGGCAATAGCCAAGTCGAGCAATAAGCCGTGGCTAATGCAGCCGAGCCGAGTCGAGCCGAGCCACGGCAACACTAGGTTGGCTACCACTATTACTACCCTCCAACTCAACTCAGAAGACAATGTCCAAATCATCTCCCAGCTGCCCTTCACAAGAGCAATCCCTTGCCATGTTTTTCAACAACATCCTTGAGGAGGTTGAGAACATTGTCGGGAATTTCAATGAGCCTTGGTAAGTTTAACAAATCATTTTTATCACTGCGCTGTGGCGGTGAACTTACATGGGTACGATCACAGTCATTGGAGCGCATTTAATGCCAATGTACCCCTCAAAGGGGCTAACGTGAACAGAAAACCTGATCTGTTACTGCCAATTACAGGCTCTCCTGGTGGCGAGGATGCTGACTGGAGGGACGTCGTCGCTTTTGGCGAGGTAAAATCAAAAAAAGATGCCAGAACAGAAAAGGCATCTTACATCAAAGCTGCAGGCAAGGCTGCTTTCTTGCTTTATGCACAAGATGGTCGCCACGCTGCACCGTGCATACAAATACTTAGGTCTCATATCTACTTCACCATATTTGATCGTGGGGGGTCAGTATCGACTGCCAGGTTTGATATTCATGATCATCCTGAGATCTTCCTATGCATCTTTCTTGGTCTTTCTACGGGTCCCAGAGCTTGCCTTGGATTTGACAGCACTGTGCAGGTCGATTCTTTGGTGCATGCTGGCGAGCAAACCAGGCAGAAACGTATCTGCATAACTTGAGGAGAAGAGAAGATATACTTGGTCCTCGATCACATTATATTTATAACTGACAGCCTCCATGGACATGGAACGACTGTATGGCAAGCCTGGATGGACTTGGATGTGGGCACTGATCATGAGGATCGGAAGGGTATTGGGCACAAAAGAGTGAGAGAACCAAGAAAAAAAGTGGTTGTAAAAGATTCCTGGATTGATCCTCTGCGGATGTACAGCGAGGGGATGATCCTAGACATGTTGCACAAAGCTGATGTCAAAGGTGTCCCCAAGCTTGTTTCTGAAGAACAGGTCAAGGCCAATCATCCCTCCCCGAGCATCTCCAGCGCTATCAACAACTCCACCCATCTTCTACACACTTTGGCACTGCAGCCAGGATCTTCCATCGGTGACATTCACTATTATCTTTGAGTCCATTCCCAACTGGTTACAGAGCCTGTAGGTTCACTCGTCACAACTTTTTCCTGCTTGGGAGAACTGCTTGTAGTGTTTATTGACTATGTGACTAGTATGTCATGATCATGCTTGTGGAAGGGGACTCCGCTGACTCGCATTGGATAGTACACCAAGACGCTCTTGAAAATGCTTCTGTGCTTCACCGCAATATTAGTTTGTTAAATTTATTTCTTGTCTTGTGTACCAATGGAGACTGCCCACTCAAAGTAGAACAACATATACCGCCAGCACTTCGCAGCAAGCTTTCCTGGTACAGAAGGGGTCTACTTGGTGACTGGGGGTATGCTGTACCTGTCGTTTCTCAACAGCCTATCCAAGAATCTCGTCCGGGAACACCAGATGTGCAAATACCAACTCTCCAGCCGACTTCACCTATCACCCCCCATTCTGAACCAGAAGTCCTTTGCGATCTTGGTAGTTCTAAAGATATGGTTCCTGTCTGGGAGCAGGACCGAACCATCGACGTTCCTACCAAGGACTTAACTGATAAACACGATATCAAACTGGTAATGGGCACAGAGAGGCCTAGACTCGACCACAAGTGTTATGACAATAACCCCCTTCATCGGACGGTGAGTTATGTTCATTATTGAGGTGACTGCAGTGCACTGATCATGTCGTAGGGTACTTGGTCATGGATGGCAGCTGAACTGATCGTAGCAGGACCAGACAGCCTGTGAAACACACGGCAGCCCACGACCTGGAGTCCCTTTTCTATGTTCTTCTCGGAATATGTGTATTCTTCAACTCCCCACACAACCTCAAATCCAACAAAGAGCTTGAACTATGCTTCGACAAGTACTTTAACACCTTCTGTCCCAGCTTACTCAAAACAATTACAATCCAATCACAGCTTGGCTGGCATGTCGAGATTTGCCAACATATTTCCCCTTATTTCCAGCCCCTTCTCCCCCTTCTCAAGGCCCTTTGTCATATCATAATTCTTCCGATGAAATGTGCCGATACTATCAGCACCACTGGCGTTTTATTCATACATCCTCATCCAGTCATGCACACGCAAGTGCTACAGGAGCTAGAGAATGCCCTTGTCGGACTTCAGCCATGGAATTGGGAACCCCAGCTCAATCCCAAGGAAAATCGACTCGTCAATCCTTTTGTTGAGTACATGCTTCAGCCGTTAGATCCAAGGCTAGTTGCAGCAGAGGAACCAATAGCTGTGCAGCTAGTGGGTAATCCATATGCAAGTGGTTCAACAACCACACATGACCATGCCGGAAACTTAAATGTCAACTCAACGCTCACAGATGAACCTACGAGTACGGACACTGAGGTGTCGGACATTGTCATGGAAGATGGACACCAAATTTGACCGTGCATCTGTCATCCAGAGTATGTTTGGGCACCCTCTGGCCCAGGGTTTGACCACCGGCCACACTACGGTAACAGGAACAATGATGACACATTATTCGTTGATGCTCCACCCTCCAAATACCTTCACTCAACGTCTAGAAACGCAGACACCAAGACCATGAGCATTGAACTACTGTGCCATCCACAGATCAAGTTATGTAGTCAGACGGCTCCCAACTTTCCAGTGCCCCCATCAAGCAGTAGGTCGCTTGGGGCGGACAGTGGCACTGGTAAAGCCAATCAGCAAGGCACACACACGAGGCCGCTGCTAGCTCTAGCCAGTCCAGCTGTTCTCTCCCTCCCTAGTGCCGCGCATTACGTGCATGCTAAGACGGTTCCCAGCATAGCTTTGCAACTTGATCGACAACCCTCCATGTCTGACTCGTCCACCTCAGAGGTGGAGTTGGATATCCCAGAACTTAGTAGTAGTTTGTCCCCTGCTCCCTTGTCGGACTAATACCACATACGCAAACTCTAATCTATACCATGCTTTAGTAGTGTGTCATTCGTACATGTACATGTAGCACTATCAGCATGTTGTTCAAGTCGTGGCTGTTTGTAGGTAAAGTCTGAATATGAATTGCATTACTCCATTGGAGTACCGAAGTGCCATAAATAAGTTGTTGGTGAGTGAATGTAAAATTTCCTTCAAGTTGTTCATCACTCGCCGTCTTGATAGTTTGATTCTGATTGACTGCTGAATATATCTCATGGTGAATCAGACTTTGAAATGCAAGACAACTATGGCAAAGGCCGCCGAGTCACAGCAGCCTTCAAAAAGGACCAGGAACACTGATAGCATCGAAACTGGTTTGCCTTTCCTTTCCTTTGTCTTCACTCTGACATTACTCCCGTATTACAGCGCCTGCGTATCAGTTGATGCGTCTTTGAGACGGTCCTCCTGAGCTAGTAGGGGGAGTAGTGGGCAACTGGACCAGCGGAGACGCTTGGAAGCGATCCAGATGGCAAGGGCAACACTGTGTGTTTCACCCATGGATGTTGCATTACAAGGTGAGACAGTCAATCCCATGGCCCCAGGAGCTACCCAAGCTGTCAATCCAAACCCAAGAGCTAACCAAACGTCCAGTGTGATCAAACCTTCTGAAAATGGAGGCGATAACTCCGTGCAGCAAGCATCAGTGAGGCCACAACTACAGCTACAGACCGTACCCGCTCAAGCAGGCTCAAAGTTCGGCTTTCATTTACCTGATGAAGCTACATCGGTCCACCCTTTCTATGCTGCGCCATCATCTCGTAATCTCGGTGCCGTCCTATCGTCGTCCAGTGGTTCCACTGTCAATATGTCACACAGAGTTCCTTCCGCCCCACCATCGCACAGTAACTCTACTGCCCCGACATCACACAGCGGCTCCGTCGCCCTGACTTCGCGTGGCCATTCTACAGCCCTGACATCTCGCAGTGCATCTGTGTCCTCTTTACAAGTCCCCAAGGCACTTCCGCCATGAGCATCTTCCTTTTCTTCCGAATTGCACATCCAGTCGCTGGGACATCAAGGATCTATTGGTCCCGTTCAGAGTGGACAAACAGAACTTCGGGAACGCAGTTCTGGAGATCATCCGCTTTCCCTTGCTGGTACTCCATTTTTGCAATCTCAAGTTCGACCTCGTCAAATAAACTCGGCATATTCTTCTATGCAGTTTCAGGTTCCCCCTTGTGCCACAATCCCTTTCCAAAGTGACTTGGGACCTGTGGCATCCCAGCTGGCTGTAATTGACACAGACAAGGACAGCTCTCCAGAATCTCGTCCTGCTGGGAGTCACCATCTAAGGCGACCAGAATCGTACTTTGATATCGATAAGTGGAATTATGATCAAGACGACATAGAGCCTGACATTGAGATTGATGAAATTTCTCCAGGCGAGGAGGAAAATCTTGCAGAGAGTTTCCTTCGCGGCGGTAAGCTAAAAGTATGGTAAAAGCTGGTTGCTAATCTACCTGCAGATGCGCAGGCTCTCCCTCTCGTCGATTTAAACCATCAAGATGAGGACATCATGGCTGAACACAACCTTCGTGGCGGTAAGTTAAAATTACAGTGAGGACCCACTCCTAATCTATCTTTTCTTACAGATACTCAAGCTCTTGCTCCCATTGGTTTAAGTCATCAAGATGAAGATGTTGTGATTGAACACCACTGCCGGAATTGTGGTTCTTGTCTTCCAACTACAGTTGAACTCAATGCAATTCGTCATGAAGACACCCCGGATCAGGATGAATCAGGGATAGATCCGCCTCCTTCGCAACCTCCAGTGTCATCACAAGTATCTAGACGGCAAGGACGAAGACGAGGTCACGGCCAAGGGGATGATCCTTCACAATTACAGTATTATCCCCCTACTGTGCGTGACATCCTGGAACATGCCAAGGCAATCTCATGCTGCGACTCTGCGTCGTTAAATGCATATCCTTCTCGTGCTTGGTACAATACCAAAGGACCAGAGTACGTCAACGAAGCCATCATGGAATGTGTCAAGAAAACACTTCCTATCTCTACAGGTACGAGTAACTGCACGGTGACACCCTTTGCTCACTGTCACGTTTAGGTTGGTGGCCTGACAATAGTGAGGCAATCACAAAACTGGTACATGGCTCCTGAATTACACAATGCATGCTAATATTGTGACTAGCTCTGGGAGGACCTTACAAACTGGCGATCCGCAATAAAAAAGAGGGCTCGAATATTTGTTGCTGAACGCTATGATTGGGATCCGGAGACATGACAACCAGTCAATGCCGAGATCGCAGTGCAACTTTTGGCAGACGGAGGTGCCTTTCACAGGCACAGGGTGGATGATCATGTACGTGAAGCTAGTATTTTCGTCGTACATGCTCATGGTTCACTTCAAAGGGCCACACAAATAATCTTGCCCACCCTGCGCTGGAGGGCCTCATCCTTGATTTCTTCTACACCGGCCCAAACTCAGTCGGCGCATTATTTCCCGAAGTGTTTCAGCAGGAAGTCCCGCGAGCCGCTGTTGCACTTGTAGTTACCGCAGTACATTCAAGTTCTCCACTTCATCTTCACTTACAATTTATTTCTTAGCTGAAATCTGCCCTTGACGAGATTGCTCATGCCGAGTCGAGCTTCAAAGCCCAGAAATATCATGACTTTTATCTCTCAGTACTCGATTGCATGTCCAAGTGTGACACACACCCCATTCACAAGGAGAAAACAAAGGTGTTAAGGGTTGAATGGGCACGGATTGGAAGGTGTGTAGTCATTTGGCTGCGGGGCTGTTTAACTGACTTTCCTTCCATAGCAATGCCCATATGTCCATTTCATCTGCAGCTCAGAACACTTTTCAAGTTGTACTCAACTAAATCTCCTGAATGATGTTTTACATGCACGCATGCTATTTTCATCCGTAATGAATAATCATATGACCCGTACCTGATCCATCTATCCATTTTCTACTTATGTTCATTTGTGATAATGTCCGAGTTGGATTACTGCTGCTTATGAAAGTGTGATGACCTGGGACAGCCTGGAGCTTGTTGTGCAAATATCATTTCTGGTATTCCCATCCAGTTCGTCCCAGCTGTAGTTACCTGTCCAGTACTAGACATGTCTGTTCCAGAAATAAACCCAGTGTCCAGGAATAGACAGTCAACGACCTTGATGGATGAGCTGTGGTACTGTCCAGCATTGTCCAGGCCTGGACAGTGGAAGGCTGGTTTGCTGATGAGAGTTGAAACATTGTAGGGTGAGCTGGCGAGTTGACACATGATAATAGACATGGAGAGCCAGGTGGTGAGCATCCTATGAGTGTTAGGTTCTCTGAGTTGCTGGAATGAGAGGTGGAAACAACCTGGAACAGTGTCATTGAGGCGGTGAAAGACGGTCAAAATGTTGAGAACGGTTTTTTGGTATGTTGCACACTGCGGCACATGCACACTTAGTTCTAACTCGGTTGCATAAAATATGTGCAAGAAAAAGATAGCAGATTGCTTGTAATGATGTATATGATAGTCTAAACTATGGGTTCTTACTTTATTGCATCTGAATTCTCCTTTACATACTATGAAATCATAGTGTATATGCATGATCAAAAATAACAAGAACTGCCAAAGGCACTTTCCCTCTACATCCCCCAACTTTGTGCCCCGCAGGAGCCCACTCGCAACCGGATCATCAATATGTTTACGAACATGGATACAATATGCTTTGCTTGGGCCCATCAGATCGTAGGGGCGGACAAATCGCTGGTTGGGGATGGGACAAGAGCGGTTGCCTGGCCAGATTGTCCTCACTCTCTTTATCCTGTGTGCTCAACCATTCAATTTGTACTTTGGGACACGCTAAAGCGTCAATGGAGACATGCTTGTCGAAGAGTTCATGGTGCGCATGTTCAAAGTGAATTTGAAGTTGTTGCAAGTGGATGAATATATTGCAACCTTGAGGTATACTTGCCAGTGAGCCCAGTAATAGAAACACACTGCGACATTCACGTACCACGCACCATACATGATAATGGTACTCTTAACAAATGGCTCAGTTCAACATATGTCTTCAGTGCCTTGAGTGAAACTACCCTGAGATGCTGTAGTTGCTACCTCTGCTGCCTTGTGATCATGGTGCTCATGCATGTTCTTGATATGGTAGCCTTCATGCAAACTGGATTTAGATCGAGTCCAAGGCAAAAAACCAGACAATGTTCTAAGGATGCAATGAGCATACAATAAATAATGATACCAAAATCCATC
>QGOI01012650.1:0-21254 GCA_003313885.1 Boletus sp. MG55 | reverse complement strand
CTTTGACAGCCTATCCTGGAACAGGGCAGATTGTATCTCAGCTAGGCTATGCTGTAATGCTGTAGCCTCGGCTAAGTAGGAAGGCCAGTTTGCTGATGACTCGCCGGTTTAAAACCACTACCTACTCACCCCCTGGAATTTACCCCCGGTATTTGTTTCACACAGGAGCACACTGATGTGTTAGACCTCAACCCTGCAAAATGGCTTTGGCAAGTTAGTCCAGTGGTTAGTCCATGACCATGAGGCAGCCTTTGCTTGGATTCCTACCGAGCAGGGTCGTTTTGATGAATGGTATTTCCCAGCTGTCAAAATTCTGACAGTTCTGCATATGCCATGGGTACAGCACAATATTCTGATCCCGCCAGCCTCTTGGGAAGGAGCGATCCAGATTATCAAGGATCAGATCGCGTCTGGAGTTTATGAACTGTCTACTGCAGCATACCGATCCCACTGGTTCTGCATCCTCAAAGAAGATGGGAAGAGTCTCTGGTTGGTTCATGACCTCCAACCCCTCAACACCATGACCATCCGGGATTCTTCGACTCCGCCGTTCGTTGAGCATCTGGCCAAGTCGTTCACCAGGTACGCTGCAGACAACAGAAAGTGCCTCAAGTGACTATCTAGGAATTGTATATTCCAGTCAGGAGGTTGAAGGAGGGTGAGAAGGACACGATATGTCCGTCCCAAGGGATTCTGTGTGAAGGAAGGAAATCCGGAATGACTTGCCCAGCGAGAATGCTTAGTCCGGAGTTGATTCCGGACTGTACTGATGATAGGAATAAGTAGTCCGGCA
Organism: Boletus sp. MG55; assembly: GCA_003313885.1. Classification (NCBI taxonomy): domain Eukaryota; kingdom Fungi; phylum Basidiomycota; class Agaricomycetes; order Boletales; family Boletaceae; genus Boletus; species Boletus sp. MG55. The sequence continues at coordinate 20,461 of QGOI01012650.1, read as the reverse complement.
GTTTGGAGCTACAGATGACTGGTCGGAATGCGTAGAACGAGCGTGATATGGTGAACGAGTGACGACAACTGAGAATGACTGATACTTTGTACGTGGTGAGAATCCAACATGGAGGAAACTGTATTATGTAATCCTAGTTACAGGATTTAAGTAGTCCAGACAAGTCCGGAGCATCACAAGTACACTAGCAAAGTGTATGAAATAGGTCCTAAGGAGGGTAAATGGGGGCTACAGGTCCAGAAGTGGAAAAGCGCAGCCTAATAAGGTGGTAGAAGTGTGGGAATAGTGAATACGAAAGGGCTGAGTATAGTCCGACCAACTCCAGACGAAAACTACATGACACAGAACAAAAACTCCAGACTATATGTCGGACTCACCAGACTGATCAGAACAGACTCGGATTGACTTGGATGGACTTGGAATGGTAGTGACGGACTCGGGGTTGGATGACAGAGGGCTCAGGATGATGGGTTTCAGCTACAGAGCGGTGCCATGCTCTACAATGCAGTTTATGGGATGATGGATTTGTTCGCTGGGTACGACCAGCATCCTCTCCACGAGGAGTCTCGGGACATGACCACTTTCAACTGCCCTCTTGGGCCTCATCAATTAACCACTCTTCCGATGGGTCACACTAACGCAGTACAGGTTTATCACAGAGACGTGGTGTTCATCCTCCAAGATGAAATTCTGCACCATACGGAACCCTTCATGGATGATGTCCTGATCAAGTCCGAGACTACCTGGTATCAGCAGGAAGACAGCTCTTACAAGACCATTCCTGAGAACCCCAGAATTCAGAGGTTTATTTGGAATCACCTGCTTGTCACTCACCGAATTTTACAGCGCTTCCAGAATGTCAGTGTAACGGTGTCCATGAAGAAATTCGTGTTGGCTGCACCCGAAGCTACCATCGTCAGGCACAAGTGCATGTTCGAGGGATGCATTCCGCACGAGAACAAAGTGCAGAAAATCCGAGACTGGCCAGAGTGTAAAAATCTCATGCAGGTCTGTGGTTTCTTAGGGACCTGTGGAGTGGTTCGTATTTTCATTTGGAATTTCGCTTTGATCGCGTGACTGCTGGTCAACTTAACCTGGAAAGGTATGCCCTTCGAATGGGGCGATTCCCAACGTGACACAATGACTCATCTCAAGGATGAGATCATTAAGTCCCCGCACTATGCCGCTTGGACTACAAGTCTGGACTGGAGGTGATCCTAGCTGTGGACACTTCGGTAATCGTGGTCGGATATATTCTGTCGCAGGATGGTGAGGATGGCAAATGCTATCTGAACCGGTTTGGTTCCATCAGCCTTACGGAGGTCGAGAGTCGCTATTTCCAAGCCAAGCTCAAGCTTTATGGACTGTTTTGCGAGCAGTTCGGGTTTTCATCTTCGGAATTACTAACCTCACTGTAGAAATGGATGCGAAGTACGTCAAAGGGATGATCATCAATCCCGACCTCCAGCTGAATGCAACCATTAATCGATGGATTGCCAGATTTCTGTTATTCCATTTTACCCTCATACACATTCCTGCAGCCAGCCATACTGGACTGGATGGACTCTCGCATCGTCCATCATCCAAACATGATCCTTCTGAAGTGGATAACATTGAGGATTGGTTGGATGACACCTATTCCTTTTCTGTCACCTTACTCAATGAATGCTCTCTCCCTGTCTTCGTTTCTTCGGAATTCTCTCCCGATCCTTATCACTACCCGGAGATGACTACTCCTTTTGATTGTTTTTCGGACTCCCAGACCACCCACTCACCATGCTTCCAAATTTATCCCTTCCTTTTCTGTTCCTTTCTTCCCTCACCTACAGACGATCCTTCTCCTTCGGATATTCCTGTTATACCCTGTTCTGTGAAAGCCATCACCAAAGAGGAGCAGACTCAGCGGATTCGGAATTACCTCGGGCACAAAGGTGTCTTTTCTGTTTGGACTCGCTTGCTGCTTCGCTTTTGGTGGCCGATGTTGGTCGACAACGTCAAGTGGTATCTCTGCACTTGTCATGAGTGCCAAGTTCGCCAAACCTGGAAACTCCACATTCCACTGACCGTTCCAACCATCGGAGGCCTGTTTTACAAGGCTCATATCGACACCTTGGTAATGCTGTGCTCCAGTGGCTACTGCTTCATCGTCCAGGCTCGATGTGCTCTCACGGCATATCCGGAATGGTGAATGTTGCGATCAGAAAATGCCGTGGCACTCGCATCCTTCATTTTGGAAGATATCCTGTCCCGGTGGGGCACTCTCTCAGAAATAGTTACTAACAACAGCCTGGCTTTAATTTGGGCTCTGGACATCCTTGCATCTTGTTACCATATCCACCACATCCGGATTTCCCCCTACAATTCCGAATTGAATGGGATTGTTGAGCAATGCCACCTTGATGTCCGGGAGGCCATTGTTAAATCTTCCCAGGGGGGGGCGTTATGCTGGCATACTGCCGCTCACTCGGTATTTTGGGCAGACCGGGTAACTATTATGAAGTCTATGGGATTATCTCCCTATTTCATGGTTCATGGCGTCGAGCCGCTTTTCCCTTTCGACATTTCTGAAGCTACATTCCTAATTCCGTTACTGGATACTGACCTGCTCTCTTCTTCGGGATTAGTAGCCTGGCGCACTAGACAGCTACAGAAGCACCAGGAAGACTTGGACACAGTTCACCAGCGCGTGCTACAGGCTCATTTTGAGTCCTTCAAATACTTCGAAGCTGCGTTTAAGAACCGCATCCTGGACTACAACTTCTGTCCAGGATCACTCGTCCTCATTCGGAATACTCACATCGAGAAGGAGCTCAACCGAAAGACAAAGCTGAGGTACATTGGTCTGATGGTTGTTCTTTGCTGGACTTCCGGAGGATCGTATCTTCTTGCGGAGTTGGACAGAGCAGTTTCCAAGCTTCGATATGCAGCATTTCGACTTATTCCCTACTACCAGCATTTCCAGTCCGCAGTTCCAGTCTCCCGACTGACTGGACTTGACAAAGAAGATTGGGATAACCTGGCAGGAGAAGACATAGAAGAGCCCAACGAGGAAGAAGTGGACGCCATTGACTCTGAATGATGCCAAACTCTCACTCTCACTGATTCTGACACCGACACGATACCCCCAATACCCAGAATACTGTCTCCATTCCTACTATAGAAATTCCGTTTTACCCCGGGTTTAGACCGGTGATCTATCTCCTCTCTCGTCGTCTACAAAAAAAAAAAAAAAAAAAAACACCATAAAATGTTACTAAAAAGCCTCCAGACAATCATCGTGCGATAGAAGAAAACCAAAAACCATCAGAAGAAAATTCCGTTCCTATTCTGAACCATTCCAAATGTGTCTCATAGAAATTCCGTATTCCTCTTCTGTTTTGACCGCATAAAGAGACATTATGCACATTCCTAGATACATCTCCCATCATCATAGACTCTCTGAACCAGGCAAGTCACGCTGAAGGAACAGACAAGAAAGCTGACCAAAGAACACAAGTTGGGTCAGACGCTCACACTCCGGGTTTCATCTTGCTCTCCATTTCCTTACATTCACTTACCATTCTTTTTCTTATCCTCAGACCGTGGACTCGGACTTATTCGGGTGCTCAAGAGTCAGGATTCATGGACATTGGACAAAACCGGAATTACACATACACACGACGGAAGGGATGGTATTTACTGTAAGAAGGAGCGGACAGGCCTATGTGATGATCCGCAACTCCTCCATCACCTCCTCCAATATTGCTAGTGCCTCTTCATGCTCGGCTTCCAACTCCTTGATTCCGGCCTGGATTTGACGGATTTTGCATTGTGACTGTAGCATAAGCTGGATAGCTGCATCCCACCTCTTCGCGGCCTCAGATCGCCCGATCGAAGGGCCAGTCACCTTAAGGGTAACGGACTTCACCTTAGTCTTGCTTTTGACTGGCGTCACTTCTTCTTCCTCCTCCTCATCCAAGAACTCGACGACCTTGGCCACCAGCCAAACAACCCGGGAAGAGTGGCTATGAAATGCCGATCAGCACCACGATGGGACGGACAGTAGAGAAACTTACCAGGCATTACAACCTCGGGTTTACCCTTGCGCCTCCCTCGCTGGGTCGAGTTGCTGCACTTGATGTGAGAAGCTGCGCAGTGTGAGCATGCCACACCTTCCACTCTGATGCACTCTCACTTGTCCTGCACGCATCTCTCGCACAGGACGCGCAACCGATCCCCTTCCTTCACCTTTCCTTTTTGTATCGCCTCGGCGACGGCCTCGGGTGCTTCTTCCTCCTTGTCCCCGTCCTCAACATGTGCACACTGAACCGGGCAGTCAACCTTGGCATCCCCCACATGACCAGGATGGACTCACCTTCCGATTCCTGGCAGTCCTCCTCTCAAATGACTTGTCCGACACCAAGGATGCCTCGGATAATGCCTCTCTAGTCCCTTCCACCGATCCAGGCCCTGCTGGAGCCAGTGCTTCCTCCACTTCCATTGCCGCTTCAGTGTCTTGGTTCGGCTCCAACTCTGGCGCAAAGTTCAACAGCAGGGCAGCGGCAAGTTCTTCCTTCCACCTTGCATGCGTCTTATCCACATCGGCAAATTGCTTCGCGGTATCCTCATCCAAACCTGCGTTGACTCCGAGTGTGGCCGCATTCTCCATTGCAGACATGAGGTGGTCCTGTATGGCGAAAGTTAGCATATTTGGGAATAGACAGACAACTACTCACCAGGGCAATGGGCCAGTTCTTTACCCAGAGCTCTTTGTCCTCCTGCAGTTCCTCTGTGTCGTTGGGCATGGTGATCACTTCGCCGACAATGCGTTCCTGCATGTCGTCAAAGGCCTTTTGAGCTGCTGCGTGCTTGGCCACTCTGGGATCAGGTTTCTGTGCAAAGGCAGAGAAGCGGGTGGTGAAATTGGACATGAGTGGTGGTGGTAGGAGATGATGAAGATGAAGTGCCCATGACGTGGTGGTCCACCAGCCTTCAATGGATCATTCGGACTTTGTCGAATTCCCGCATTGTGGTTTCCAACTCCGCCAATTCTCACGCCTCTTGCTCGCACGTGACTGACTGGGGACAGTCAGTAGTCAAGTCCCCTGCAGATGTAGAGAATGGAGGTTCTCTACAGCTACATCCTCCCTTTCTACACATCCCTATCACCTTCTTCTCTTTCCAGATCGTCTTCCTCAAATTCCGAACATGTCCTGGTCAATTCTGTCCCAGTCCGAAATCCCGAATGCTCAGTAAGTCACTCTGGAGTCCTGTGGTGAGTCGGACTCATTCACATCATCTTGCATTTCCTTCGTACCTTTCCTTTATCTTTTTATTCCCTCTTTTTGTTCGTTTACTTGTCAGCCCCTACACAATGGTTCAACCCTCAAAACTTACTGATTCTGTGGAGAGATTTAAGTGGTCAAGACCAGACTGGATGAGATCGAAGGCTCAGGCAGCAGAAACATTAGGAGTTATCGTGTTTGAGTGGATAGTAATCATTCGAGTGAGTATATATATATACATAGCATTTGCAGACAGTCATAACATTATCACTTGCCAATGCTGTGATTGGAGAATGGCGAAAAAAGTAATTCAGGATCCTTCCCAAATACGGTCACAAAAACGGTGGACTATTACCTCGTATTCTATGCTGTAGTATGATCAAGTTCTTCGCTGAGTCTCAAGGCTTCATCATTGACAGTGTCATCCTCTTCCTCTTCGTCATCAATATCTGTTCCACTGATGACCAGAGTGGGCCATTGGCCAGAAAACCCTTGCAGTCCGTATATTTTCTGTAATCTTGCTCTATGGATGTCATTGACCCATTGATGCTTGGCATAGAACTGTTCCATCTCCCCCACCAACTTATCTCCTTTGTTGCGTAGGTCTTGAGCTGCTGACTTCACCTGTGAGTCATCGTAATCAACCCAAATCTGCAACCTATGGACTTCAACATTCAAGTGTTAAATCTCTTCATGAGCACGCTTTACCTTGAAGTACTTCAAGGCCATCTCCTGATTCTCAGATATTGCCCAAGGTTTGGCAAGAATCTCATATTGTGAAAGTTTCAGTAATGCAAACTCCTCCAGTGACGTATACCCAACAACTTCACTGAGTCCAGCTTAGGGTGAGGAGGACATTGACAAGGTGCAAGTCAGTTGTATTAGTCGAGAGCTGCATGTATGGCAGCAGACCGTCTGGTGATTGCCTTGGAAATATGTTTGTGCATCTTGTATCCTACAAAGATATGAGAAAAGAACTACCGTCATGAGGCCACTCACCTGTTCCAGCTAAGTTGGCTTTTGAGAGTTCAAACAAATGCTGGATGACCAGACCCTCGAGTTCCTCAACAGCGCAGATGAATGTATAATGTTGGACATAGTTCACTACCGCCTTGTATTCAGGGTGCTCAGGAGTCCAATGGTGAGAGATGTTGTTCTGCCACTCAAACCGCTGGACAACATCGAGCTGTAATTGCAACTTCCGGAGTGTTGATGCGTACTCTGCATTGACCGTGTTCATGCATTGGCATGATAGCATCAAGCCAGATTCCAAAGTATACTGTGCCGGAGTGTATGTCACAAACGGAGTCGAAGTGATACTTGTGTAAGTGACTCTGTGATCACCAATTAGCCTCCATAGCAGCATTCGAAACACAGGGAAAAACACCGACTCCACAAATTTAAGCTTCTCTAGAAGGTCCACATACTTCACTGCAGTTGTTACTTCATTGCTCTCTTCAGCACACGAACGTAAGTACTGCAATTCCTCCTGATGCCAGTTGTCGAAGTCGTTGTCTGTGAGGTTTTTCTCGCACTTGAAAGACTCAAGAAGGGGGACTGAGTTTTCAATGATACATAAAGCTTGTTTATAGTTGTGGAAAAGGAATCGACCTAAAATTTTGTGTTAGTAACACTGCTGTCACGGCTCCAAAACCAGACATACTAAGCTCCAAATATTTATCCTTGTCCCATTGGTCAAAATGAAGGTCCAGGAACTGTTTCCAATGAAACAGGAATGCATGACAAATGAGACACACGGTGCTGTTGGAACTCAAGAATATGTGCTTGCAAGTTGTCCTATCAAGGTCTTCAATTCCAAAACCATGTTGATAGAGGGGATGGTTCTCAAGCTGACATGCTCTATTGTGGGCAAAGCCATGGAACGTGTTTATGACAACCTTTAGGTTGAGATTGCTAGCTTGCCGGCTCAGGGAACTAGCTGTGATAGTCTTCTTTGATGTGCAGCCAATGTTATGTCCAATGGCCTGATTGCGACCAGTCACCACATAGCTCCAGAACCTGGTTGACAGTGGCTAATCCATACTTTGCCCTATCAGATCTGTGAGTGATGGCATTATTGGTAGAAATGTAAGTATACATACAACTCCCCGCTGTGTCTCATTTCTGCAATGCACTCTACAAAGCCATGACAACATGCAAGTATGAAGATACCAGTTTGCTCAAAAACCTGAATTTGATCTTCCTGCATGACCTTCACTGCAGCCCAGTTGTCAGTGCAGGTGGTTGACCGTCCTTTTGCATTCGCTTCTCCAGGCCAATCATGTACATCGTTCTTGAACTGTTCCACTTCATCATCAGGGATGAAATAGTCACTATGGAAAGTGCACATATCAGCCAATCCTGATCCATCCAATCGTTTAGCCGATTGGTTGCCATCCATGTTGTGTAATCGTGCTGGCATTAGGGTAGGCTCATGAGGCTGCTAATAAGAAATCAGAAACATGTTACATTGACATTGAATGCCGTACCTCAAATGCACAAGGTGGGTAGGCACCTCGTAGCTTCCACACTAAGCCGTCACATTGAAGAATCATCTTCAATGACAACTGAATGCAGCATAAGATGTCAAGATAAACGTCAAATGCAATGCTGAACTGGGTATAAAGATGTGGATGATATGTTACCTGGGACAGTGTTGGATGAGGTTGCGGTGAAAGAATATATCTAAAGACTTACATTGTGAAGGAAACATAACACCTTGGTAAACACCTGAATACCAAAAGATGATTGTCGACGATGAAGCTGATGATACAACTCCAAACATTCCAACTGCATGGCAACAGTCGGCTGAACAGGTGAGCAACCAAGTAAGCCCATATGGATGAGTGATGCATTAGCTGGTTTATCAGATCTTTGAATAACCAAGACATGCAACGAGTAATCTGTGAGTGGCGGCAATGAAGTAACTATTAGGTGAGATAAAGGTGGTCTTACCAAATACCCCCAAAATGCCAACATGGAAAGTGTGATGCAAGTGGGAAACGTCATCGTCTAGGTTGCCTTCTTGGCAATGGCTCTCATGTTTCCACTTGAGATACTGATTGATAAGGGTGCCCATCTGGTCCTCCCACACAAGTCAGGTTGCTTCATTACATTGGGCTTGAGTGCGCATATCATTGCAGTGGGTGGTTGCAACCCCACTGTTTCAAGGTCAGACATTGTTTACATGTGCCGAAAAACAAACATACAGTTGTGCTGCCATGCAAAAGTACCTTGAGAAAAGAGGATGTTCTTCATTGTCACTGTTGTTGACATCATCATCACCATCTGGAATAACATGGGGATCACCCTCTACATCATCGACCCAGCTGTCTGTGTCAAAGTCAAAATCAGAAGCATCCTGTAGCTGCATTGCAGTCTCAGCAAGCATGATCTGGTGCTGCATGGATTCTGTATCACCATTGGTCAGAAACATCTCCACATAGGTAGAAAAAAGTAGGTTACGTCTGGCTGCCTCTCTGTGCTTCTGCTCCTCTGCAATATGATCCCTCCTCAGATCAGCCAATGATAACTGTGATGTTTTGGGAAGGGTTGAGCCGAGGATGGTGATTTTCACCTGTTTTGAAGTTGACAGTTTGTTTGGTTGAGGCATGGTGGCTAATAAGTGATGGAGAATTAGTATGAGCACGCTTTTTATGTTGAGAGACTTACCTAAGATGCAAACATGGTAGAACCACGTGTTCTAGATCATGAAAGAGACTGGGGATAGAATGGTGGTGGGTTGTGTGCTCAATGCTTGGGAAGCTCATTCTGGAAGACAGTAGAGAACAGAGGTGATGATGCAAGGTTGCATATGAGGTGACAGAGTAGACAGAAGACAATGACACGAGATTGTGTGTGAGTTGAAAACACATTGAGGGGGTGGTAGTGTTTGTGTAGTCGGACTGGGGCAACATTGTCATCTAGAACGTTGGTGAAAGGTCGGCCAACAACTAAGAAGAAGTGGGAAGGGTTAGAAGGGTAGAAGCGACGACGGTGTGAGTTTGCATATGAGTTGAACATATAGAGGAAGAGATGTCGTGCACAGGAAGGACGCTGTGCACGATGGCTGTTGTCATCTAGAACATGGAGATAAGTCAACCAACAACTAGGAAAAAGGGTTAGAAGAGTGGGAGTGGCAACAACGTGGGGTTGCGTACAAGTTGAGTATGTTGAGGTGGTAGCACTTGTGTAGTTGGACTGGGGCAACATTGTCCTCTAGAACATCGGATAAAGGTCGGCCAATGACTAGGAAAAAGGGTTAGAAGGGTGGGAGTGGTGACAGCATGGGGTTGCATACAAGTTGAACATGTTGAGGTGTAGTGCTTGTGTAGTCGGACCAGGGCAATATTGTCCTCTAGAACATCGGATAAGGGTTGGCCAGTGACAAAAAAGGCTTAGCAGTGTAGAAGCACCATCGTGTGCAGCAGGACACTGTCCATGACATCCTGCATGACATCCAATGACTAACACGCTGAGGTGGTAGTGCTTGTGTAGTCGGACCAGGGCAATGTTGTCCTCTAGAACATCGGATAAAGGTCGGCCAGTGACAAAAAAGACTTAGCAGCATAGAGGCAGGATGCTGTCCACGATGTCCTGCATGACGTCCAACAACTAGGACCGTGCATGGGACATCAATGACAAGGGAGGAGACGCGGAATTACAAAGTCCAATATAGCATATCGGACTTTGGATACTCACCCAGCAAGTCCCAGGTCACTCGCCTGGGAGGTGACATTCAAAAGATACATTATATTTACTTGTTAAGGCTATTCTGAGTAGATGATTAGTATTTAAATAACAATATTAATAAGGATAAGTGAAAACTGTGTTAAATTCTGTACAAAATTGAGGGAGATAGCATGCTCATTGTGTGCAACAGCAAGCAGCAGCACTCTAATGTCATGGGAAACAATGAGGACGGGCTAGTGGCATGCCTCGGCCTTTTTTGATGTGGCAGTACGGCTGCTACGGCACCAGATTGCCACCGCTGTCACATGACATAAGCGTACATTATCTCTTATCTCTTATCTCATCTCTAAACCCAGTATTTTTCAGGTGCTAAGTCAATGCTGAAAGCCACAGAAAGCACCGCAGCACCGCAGGGCAAGAATTTCCCTCTAGTTAGTATGAACATCACGTGGTATTCTCATTACTAATGAGTAACGTTATTGGTAACACACAGGTGATGGAACTACAGCCACATTGGGCAGTGTTACAGAATGGGCGGACCCCCTATCTTTTCCACCATTCACATCATGGGACTTGTGGACAGACTTCCAGCTGGATATGGAGATATCTCAAAGCCAGTGGGATGAGCTCTTCGGCTTTGACCACTATGACACCAAGGGGAACTGCCTTACTACAGAGGCAATGGATACCATCTTCTAAAGCAGTATGTGGACTCTATTTCCTTTCTCTACTTACTCTGCCTCGAACAAACACTGCCTCCTTGGTAATGCTCTCTTTATGCATTGCCTGTTATGCTTCGACCCAGGTAGGGACTAATGTGACCAACGGTTTAGCTTGGAGGTTAAGGTCTTGGGTTTCTTAGGACTTGGATGAGTGGTACTCACAAAGAGACCAATGACTGTTCAAGGACAAGGGAGTTCTAGGGACTTATCCAAGGGGGAGGCCTTGGAGGGACTTAGGGACGAGTGGAGCGAGGACTGAGCTAGTTATTGGTATCTAAGTACATGGGTTGCTTTAGCTAGTGGTACATAGAAGCTAAGATAACTAGGTATGAGATAACTATGCTGTCATGAAGGTAGACACTAGTTAGGTCAAGGTGATCCAAAGGAAGCAAACAAGGAGTAAGCAAACTGAAGGAGGTAAGCAAGCAGAAGGCAAGTGAACCAAGTAGGCAAACTAAGAGTAAGCTAATCAGAGCACAGGGCAAGTGAACAGAAGGTAAGTGAGCCAAAATGATCAAGAGATAGTTACATGTAAAAGTTACCAGTCTTAGGACTAACACAAAGGAAAGCCAGCCATGGGAGGACCAAGGCTGAGGAGTGGTGATGAGAAGCACATGGATGAGAAGTCTATGGGAGAAAAAGAGAGGTACCAAGGGACAATTGTAATATTGCCTTATGATCCTACTTTATCCAACCCAGTCTGTTCTGTTCTATTACATATTTATACTTATGTTCCGGTTCCACCCACCAAGGCTGTAGTTATAGTTCCATTCCATTTCCTTCTGGTTTACTTCAGAACTTATTTATCTTCTGAGTCTGACATAGACTCCGATATATATGCCCTATAAAAGGGGTGCTTCTTTACTTCTTGTTCCTTACCTTGATCTATGCAATCTACCACTAGTGTCAAGAAGCCCAGCTGAGCTCCTTTGTCACCCTCCCCTCTATCTCCTTGGACCTCAGCAACAGAAGTCTTCCTTTTCTGGGTCGACTTAGATTCAGCATGTGCCTTTGCCCATAAATGATACTTGGAAGCCACAGAAACTTGCATCATCACTGCCATAGCCATCCAGAGTTACCTCTTCAGGAACTTGGAACAATGCCCTTGACCTGCTGGTCCAGTATTATTTGTTCACTTCAGGTCAAAGCATAATAGGCAGGAATAGAACATAAGTATAAATATGAAATAGTATGAACAGACCAGAGTAGGGAGAATAGAAACTACAAGGCTATGTGTAAAGAGAGCATATCCAAGGAGGCAGTGTCTGTTCGATAACAATAAGTAAGATGAAAGAAGAGAGTCTGAACACAGCTAGAAGACCATGTCCATTGCCTCCATCATTATGTGGTTCCCTTCTGCATCATAGTGGTCAAAGCTAAAGAGTGTCCCATTGCTCTGAGATATCTTTGTATCCAACTGGAAGTCAACTATAGGTCCCATGAGGAAAATGAGTGGGGGTCTGTCCATTCTGTAACAACATGTAATGGTTGGATTACCTTGATGTGTGGAGATGAAATATAGGAGTTCAGATTGTTATATTCCAGATCTGACCACCTGATCTCCACCTCACCTCCAATTCTTCCAAGATCACTCTGAACCTACAACCATGAATTCCGACCCATCCTCTTGTCCCTGACATCTCCTAACATCAGGAGTTGTCATAGGTTCAACTCTGAGCCTTGACAATCAACTCCAGTGCTGTACTCAAGAACTCCAGACCATTTTCACTCAGTTCACAACTCCAGACTCTCAGAGTGTCCAAGCACTCCTATTGGTCCACACAGATCTACTTCAGGTCATAGCCAAAATCTGGGTTATCCCCCATCATCCCATAACAGTTTATCCCCATTCACTGACTCAACTTTGCATTTCTATTTACCCCTATAACACTGCCTGACTGACACTGCCTGATTGACTCCATATATAGTTCCCATCTTGACTCCTTGAATATAGTGACTCCATTACCTCCAAGATACTTTGTATATTGTATATGAACTCCAGTTATACTCCTGTACTCTTTAGTCTGAATATAACTTTGATACCAACCCTTGATTCTCATCTTCCAAGTCTTGATGGCTTGACCACCAAGATCTTGACCCAAGACCTTTCTGGCCTCTTGTATCAAACCTCTGATCCTCTGTCATCCATCTCCACTCTGTTGTCCAAACTCCAGATTACATTCTTAGGTGCAGTACCTCTTGGACACCACTAATCCCCTGCTCCTAACTCCTGGTTGTGACTCCCTCATCTCTGACTTGACCCAAGGCTTGTCCTAACCTCCTGTCACTCCTCTGAGTCATCCTTGACTCACTCTCTGACCCACCTCTGACCACCTCTGATCCCATCTCTGAAATGCAGGACTAGACTCTAGCAAGGGTACAACACATAAGTTGAAGCTGATGTCCATTGCTGAACTCTGGACCTCCGGACCTGTCAAGGGGTTCCATCTGTCCACCTGACCTAGTCTTAACACAAATACACAATGTACCTCTCACACCCATGTGACATCACCTCAATCTGGGCATTTTACAAGCAAAGTATATACTATTACCAATGATTGAGCATCTGGATGTTCTGAACTGTTGGCATGTAGAGATGGAATATAGTCCAAATTCCCATGACCAACACATCTCTCACATGCATGGGTCAATGTCCTAATTTGGTTGTGCTATGAGCAGGATACATGTACATATAGATATATAATTTATATAATTCACTGTTTCAGATGTTCTCAACCATTGGAAGATGTTAGCATGTAGAGATGGAACATATCTAACATTCCCTCAACTAATACATCTCTCATATGCATGGGTTGATGTCCTGATTTGGTTGTGCTATGAACATATGTAATATATATACATAATTGCTGTAAGTGAGCATTTCAGACGTTTTGAACCATGGAAATGTCTTGGAATGTAGAGATGGAATACAGTCCAGGTTTCCATGACCAATCCATGTCACACAGTCAGGTGATACCAATTTGATCTGAGTATGCTACAAGTGAAATGACTGAATATTTGTGATGTTTTTGACCATGGGACATGTCTGAGTATATAGGGAAACCATCCATCCAGCCTAGGGTTCCTGTTAAGACCGTGCGGACCGGACAAGACCAGATTGGACTTCTCCGGGGGAAACTCCGGAACTCCGGAGTTGGTCAGATGGAATCATGATGGGACTTTCGGCTTCAGCAACTCGGAGCGGAGCGCTGCACCCTCGTCAAGGTCTAAGTCCCGGATTTCGGAGGTGATGTATTTCGGAGTTGGGACGAAGGATTCCCGGAGGACAGAGGGTATATCTAAGTTGATATTCAGACTAAAGAGAAGTTACATGAATCGGAGGTCTTTATATACGGAGTCCAAAGGAGTATTAGTAAACAGATCGGTAATACAAAATAGAGATTGGTAAGTAAACGGAGTCGGGTACAAATGGGCCAGAGCTGTGCTCGGAGATGTGAAAGCCGGAGCTGTGCGAGCACAGGATCAGAGACGGATAAGTAGCGGAACTAATACATAAGGAGATAGAGTGTCATAACTAAAATGGAGAGGAACATACAATGAGATACAAAGTAGAACTCCGAGGGCTCAGAGTTGCGTCCTGAGTGAGATTGCACCGGAGTTGTCGAGGAGTTGTTCGGAGGCGGTTGGAGTTGGTACGGGATATGACAGTTCCTATGAGCACTATTTCTACTATATGCATGTTTGGACCATTCATTTGGCTGCAACATGGATAATACATAAACTCCTATTATATTTGCACATTCTAGCACTAGTTTGTGCCAACCCTAGATGGTACTACTATTTGTGTGTTTCCATATACCACAACAACAGATCAATAAGGTTGCTATGTCTACCCTTCCTTGGAATGTCCATCAACCACTCTGTGAATATAGTTAACTTGGACCATCTAACTCCAAAGTATGCCTCTGCCTGCAACTTTAGCCTGATATGATGGTAGATTGCCAATGCAAGTGGTGCCACAATATCTGCATATTCACACTCTATCTTTTCTCCCTTTTTGGCTTTTGTGAATGTGGGATGAAGGCTGTCTGTAATTTGTGGTACATGACATATGAAACAGATCTTGCTGTGATGCTTGCGATATTGAAGCTTCTGTCTCCATTCTTTGTATAAGCTCCATGTTATATGCAGATGCTCCTCCAAGGATGGACAATGGATCAGATTGTGTTCTCCAATGGATTCACTGGGAGGATAAATCAAACAGATGCAGCATCTTTGCAATAGTAATTGCAGATCCTTTTGCAGCTGCTCTGCCATGCTTAGCATCCCACCCTCTCGCCCTGCTCTCAGCTCTTTCACTTGATGTGATGCTTCAGCAAATGTGCTCAGAGCAGTTGATCCCATGGTATTGTCCCTGCTAGTCTTGTGCTGTGGAATTTTTGCCATATGTATGCATTGAGGACGGTGGTACTTGTCTCCACTACATATAGTGCACTGCTGGTTGAGCTGGTCTTCATGACAGCCTATTCCTGTACCATCTGCATAGAGTGTGATCCCATAGCGAAGACATCGTTTCATCCCATAGAGATATAGGTGGTCATAGATTGCTTGCTCATTGTTTCTTTCTGTCTCGTCCTCCTTGTTGCTTTTCTTCCATGACTTGGTTGTCACTAGTGTGTGACAGACAGCAGGTCTTTGATCACGTCCTGCTCGACCCTGTCCTTGAATGTATTCCAGCATGTCGAATGGCCTGTCCATATGTATCACCAGACGAACATGTGGATAGTCATTGCCTGTACTGAAGGCAGATGTGGCAACCATGACTTTGCTGTTGTGACCATTGATCCATGCATTGTAGGCCTCTTGACGCTCCATTGTTGTCATGACCTCCCTGTCTCCAACATAATGATGCCAGTTCTCTTTCTGTGCCAGTGCTATGCACATATTTTTTGAGGGTGTGAACACAAGTGCACGGTCATGAGACTGCCATGTTTGCTGGCATTCTTGTACTATTTCTTGTACCCGTGCAAACAGCTCTGACTCTTTGGACATCTTTTCCAGAATATATTTGAGCTCTGGTCGGTTTGTGCCTTGTCTGCATGTCACTGGATCTGCAAGCAAGTAGTACATGTGGACCAGCTGGGGCATGAAGGTGGGGGGGAGGGTTGCACTCAGCAACACCAGCTGTACTGGTTCAGAGCGGATGTTGTAAAAGTGCTCCAAGCTCTTGCGATAACCCTTTGCAATCAGAGGTATGTGTGCTTCGTCCACCATGATGCGTGCAATTGGCTTGCGACGGGTGAGGTCTGCCAGAGCTGTGCGCCAACAAGATGTTTGTGACTTGTCTGCTGACACTAGGACAAGGTTGTCACATGAGTTGATATCCTGGTTCATCTTATACACTTGATAGGGAACATGCATGGCAGTTAGACGTCGCTCATAGTCCATGATGAGTGAGTTGAGAGGTAGAACCAGGATGGTGACCATATTTGTTTCCAGCAAGCTAGGTACAATTGCCAGCATTGACTTGCCTCCTCCTGTTGGAAGTATGACGATAACATCCTTTTGACGTTGGAGAATAGCAGACATGGCTGCTTCTTGCTCTGAAGAGCGCCATGTAATGCTGTCATCTTTCAACAGAGCCTGCATCTTTTTCAGAGCAGCCAATGTTGCAAGGGGTGGCATAAACTGTTGACTGTTTGTGCTTGCCTCCTCACCTGTCATCAGAAAGTGATCAAGATCAAGAGCAGATCTTATGATGGCTGATATGCCAACTTACATGATGTTAGATTAGACTTTGAGGGTAATGGCACAAACAAGCACTCATTTGTGCTCGTCTGCTTGACTATCATCAAAAAGTCACCAATATTAACAATGAACTCTGTGTAATGGCTGATATAATAGCTTGCCTGATCCAAGATTCCATCTCAAAGGAGATGGCATTTCATGTTGATGTACTTTGCTTGACTCTTCACCTGTGATGGTAAGAAGATGAATATATCATGAGATTACTAGTACTGTAGCTTACCCGATGAATTTGTTAGGAGTGGTACAACAGATGAATAATTTTTGCTTGCTTATAAGAAACAACAGCATGAGATCACATATGAATACTGAGTATGATAACATACCTGTTGCTGGGATAGAGGATAGGATAGATGCTTGCATCTGGATCTCCTCCACATCTTCTTCATCACTGTCTGTTCTCATTTCCCTTGCTTTTCCTTTTTCACTCCAAGTGAACCGCTGTCTTTTGTTTGGCCGGTCTATGGGATGAGGATTGGAGGTGAAAGAATCTGTCTGATGTGTGGTCTTTGCCAAACCATGTATGAGATCTGTCAGATTTGTCAGCATGGGTGTGAGACGTTCTACAACACGGGTTGCAATGTTGTCCAACATGGCCTCTTGATTGATAGCATATTCTGGCACTAGTTTGTGCACAGGTATAGCAGATGTAGGATCTGGTTTCTTGAACAGATGGGCACGTGCTTGCTGATATGGGAGGCCCATTCCTCCTGGCATTACTTGACAACGCTCCTGCCAAGCTATGCTTGCCTGTAGAAACAAAGGTAGTATATCTTCAGCAGCTCCAGCCAAGCTTTGGGTGCTTAGACCATAGATACGGTTCTCAGTGGCCCGGGTATGGCCAGCCTGAAGTGCTTCCACATCCTCATCCTGATCCATCTCTATAATGTCCTCTGTCAGACACTTGAACTTGCGCTTCCATGCTGTTTGGATGTGTCGCCATGGATTGATTGTGAGTGCAAAATGAATACGGGGCAGGCTATACTTTGCCATAACTGCAGAGAGGTCATTTGATGTGAATTTCTTGTTGAAGTTGACAAATAGCAGGTCCTTGTACAGCTGTACTATGCTCTCATCTCCAAAGCAGATCTTGGCTGCAAGCTGTGCAAAGGGGCGGGCAATGACAAGATCTTGAAGTAATAGGTCACTGGTGATTGCATCCAATCCATGGGGAATCAGCTTGTCTTGCCCTGTCATGGCTGTGGTCTTGGAGTATTGGCCCAGTAGTGTGACATGTCGTCCAAAGACCATGAGGTTACGTGTTGACCGTGTCTGAATATTGCGATAGGTCATGGCAGTCAACTCTGTACCCCTGCTGGGTGCTCCACTCAGCATCTCTGCACGGAGCAAGAGTAGTTTTTGAAACTCTGCATAATCTTGTAGCCAGCCACGTAGTGCAGCATGATTCCATATCAGCTCACTGTCCTGCTGTAACAGAAACCTGGAAAAGGTGCCCTGACCCTTGACCACTGCACGCACCAGGCGGGTGCGATCCTCAAAGCATGTGTTCCTGGCATCAAACAGAAAGGAATATCCAACATCCCTGTTGCTAAGGTCATCTGCCAAGTCTGCATAGTCTGCTCGTATGGTAAGTCCACGCAAGACTTTGTTCTCCCAGGTGGAAACAAGATCCCCTTCAATATCCTGAAAAATATAACAGACATCCTGAAAGGAGATGGAGTCACCCTTGTACTTGAGGGTTGTCCAGGCCTCAGTATCTGTCCACCAGATGTGTGGTAGTCCCATGGTGTTGAATGCGATTGCAGATGCTCTGTGTTGTAGAGAGCGTAGACGGGAGAATGTTGAGTACATCTTCTCTGTAAACCATGGTTGAAGTGCATCACAGGCCATGGCCTCAGTCATATCATCTTGTGAGTCTGCACGTGCTCTGATCTCCTTCAAGAATGTGAGACGCATGCAGTACTCTAGCTTGGCAATGATTGTTGTGACATTCTTGGGCTCTTTGAAGGCCCCATCCTGGTTTAAAGTCAGAAGGGCAAGTCCAGCCTCAGTTGGATCTGTGATGCGTGTTGCATCAGCTAGCTTGGGCCAGGTGGTTGTCCACATCTTCAGAAGTATGGCATGTATTTTTTGAATAACTTGGGACCGCTCCACTCCATCCTGAAGCATCTCCACAAGATCTGAGAGAACAAAGTTGAAGTCTCCAGTGTCCAACCATAGCTCTCGCAATAGCATGGCCAGAATACAAACAATGGGAGCAATGTACTTCTTCATTGTGCTGTCCAACATGTGCTTGTGAAAGGGTGTGTTGGATATGCCACTATGGAACATGCTGGTCAGCACAAAAGGTTGCTAGAATGTGCCAAGAGCTGACTTACTTTTTGATTGGATCTGGTGAATTGAGACGCTGTAGGACTAGCTCATCACTTGTCTCAATGAGCTCCAATGCCTCTTGAAAGTAGCACATGACAATCTCTTGTAAATCCTTGAAGTCAATTTCATCTGAGCGTGGCAATGCAATCAAGCAATGTAGCTGGTCAATTGAGGATCCTGTGCCAGAAACATATTCATGCCAATGTGTGGTGCGTAGCCATGGTGTGATGAGTCTTTGATCTGTAGGAACTTGAATGTTTTTGAGTTCCTTGTTTAGCTCTTCCATGAGTTTGAGTGCTATGGTATCACTGGACTCTTGGATGGCTCCCATTGTTACTGTTATCTCCCAGAATGTACGTTGGCTGCCTGCCCCCTCTGCCTTCATTCTTTGTGCCTTGCATGCTCGCCATGTCTGAGGCATCAGAACATTCTGATGTTGGGAAAGATGATGTTCTCTCATCTTCTTGAGTCCTGTCATAACTGTTGGACAATGTTCACATGCAAGTGCATTGCACACAGCAAGACCATGAACCATGGATCGTGGCCCAATGATGTTGGTAGGTAATGACAATGCCAGCTGCAACTCTGTTGTAATCTTTTGAAAGGGCTCCAAAGTAAATGCAAACAAAAGTTCTGGATGTTTGTTGATGATATGACCCCGTGTCATGGATGTGGTGATGGCCTCCTTGCACAGCTGGCAGATCAGACAGCGAAACTCAGTATTGACCACCAGATTGAGGCTTGTCAAATAGGGATGCTGGATAAAATGTGGTTCTGTTGATGCAGCTTGCACAGCAACATCTATGCTAGAGGATGCCTGCTGTTCTTGCATGTTTATGCTCATGAGTGACTGTTATGCACAAGTATCATATCTGTCATTGATTGAAAAAGAAAAAACAGCTTTACCATTAAAGAGGGTTGATTAATGTTGATGGGAGACATGGGCTCCAGAAAGCCAGGTGAGGTGACATCCATGTCACTCATTGGTCTTGGAGTGGTTGTCTGTAAAAAGCATAAATATTGATGTCTTATGCTGATGTTGTATGTGCATACCTGATGTGGAGATCTCATGGCACTGTCATCCATAGACATGGGTGAAGGGGACTTCATGACCTGGTCCAGGATCAGAGACATTCCCTGTAAAGATGATAAGGATCATATGGTGAACCTCATTGCATATTATGTCAACATACTACACTGCTGCCATGAACCTATCATATTAACCAGGGTGAGAGGCACAAACAAGCACTAGTTTGTGCTCACCTACCTGAGCTTCCTGACTGGTCCTTATTTCCAACATGATACTAGTATGACTACCCTCTGCTGAAGCAAGCTGCTGCAAATATGGCTTGTATGATGAGAGGTGCAAACTATCAAGATTTTGTAGCAACCCACCTGATTCTTGTGTACCATTGTCATAGTAGCATGACTGCTGTCTGCTATGATAGTCTCATGGGAGAGTTGCTTACATAATATTTTAACTATAAAGGTAATGCTAGCCATGATGACCATGACCAACCTTTTTCTCAGGACCAAGCCAGTTGGTCTTGAGGTTCCTCATGTGCTTTTGTAAGGCATCAATGGTGACAAAGCCTTGATCCTTGGGACATCTGTTGTGTGAGCAATAGCAAACAAATGTACCATTCTCATGACGTGTGATGGTAATCTCCTGACTATTATGAG
>QGOI01012624.1:0-36772 GCA_003313885.1 Boletus sp. MG55 | reverse complement strand
GATCCTTGTACAGCAGCTTTCCGGTCCATATGCTTGGCCTGGGCGTACGTCCGCTCATTTCATCTCTCCTTAGTCGAGTATTTAAGCCCTTGCGTTGCTTTCACCTCGGCATCCAATACAACAGTCATGAGTGCCGCGCCAGTTGAAAGAGCAAGAGAAGCTTGCGACTCTTGTCGCAAAAGCCATAAAAAGGTTCCTTTACCCCCTCTTTGCTAATTCCGTACTCAACACTACTCCAGTGCACCTACGACGGTAACTCCACGAGTTGCGAACGATGCGAGAGGCGACGCGCCCAGTGCAGCTTGTTCCTGTCCGTCGAGCCTACACCCGTCGCCGAACCAGGTCCTCCCGCAATGGCGACCGCAGGGACTGCCCCTGACTCGGCGTGGGCTGGCACCCCTCATGACATCTCCGCCACATCCTCGAACTTGCCATATCAATTTCCTCCTCAAGGGCAATATTACTGGCACACTCCCACCGGCTTCACGGAAACTGTACAGGGGGAATACCCTGCAAGCACGGTCTTTCTACCGTATGCGTAAGGACCAATTTCAACGAGCTATCTTTACTTTTTGACGCCATCTCATCAGCCATGCTAATCAACACGCGAACGAACAGCCTTTGATGAACCAAGATGGTTCGTACGACCACAATAACGTGTTTGGTGATCATGCATGATTGCGCTGGACTTTTCATGCCCTCCCTCGCTTGTCGGACCCAAACTGGTTTTTCTCCGGCGTTGTCGGCATAAGGCTCATGTCATACTTACATAAACCATGCACATGTACCGTTGAACCATCCTTTTTGGCTAAACCCTTACTATAATTTCTATTCAACCCGTCACATATGCAGCCTGGAGGGTCCAATGATAACTATTCTGCTCGTGTGTGCCACATTTCTGTAATTTCGGACATCATGACGCCGCAAAGTAAAATACGAAGGTTCATTGCTGTGCGCACTCCTTGGTATACTGCTGTGTTCATCGTGTCGAGACTCAAGGATAACACAACGTGCTGCCACGCATGCAGGAGTGGGTGAGAACATGATTCATTTGGTCTCTTCTCCGTTTGTCAACTTACACTTTCCACCAGAGAATAATAGTACACTGTGGCTGATGAGCACGCACCACCAATGAACCCTGATTTCGATGCAAAACAGTCACTCTCAGAAACGTTTCCTACAATGGCCACTCGAGTGTCTCTCCAAAGTTCCAGTGAACGGCCTTGATAGACGTATACTCCTCGAGGGCGTAACTGCCAAGTTCGCGACCTTCAAAATGTCAGATCAGCCATTCATGGAAAATCCAGTAGAGCAAACCTATTCCGCTCTGTTTTTTTCCACCAAAGGGTACGTTGTTGTGGAGTACATTGTACTGGTTGACCCAGACCTAGAGCGGATCATCAAGATTCGGCGCAGATTAAGAAGATAACTTTGCGCACTGTTCCAGCTTCCAGGGCAGATGAGACTCGCATACACTGGTTGGCGTCATCTACAGGCACTCGGGTTAGGTCCGTGTGTCGTATGCTTGCTGGCGGGTTGTACTCACTCGAGTGCAGTCCAGCGCCAAGACCATAAGTGGTGTCGTTTGCTAGAGCTATCGCTTCTTCCTCTGTCTTGAACCTGCCGACCGAGAGCACGGGGCCAAAAATCTAGGGTACGTTTCAGCAGGCTGCATCAACCTTGCCATATCGCCAAGTACCTCATCCTGGACCTACAAGACTTATCAGCGAAATTCTCCAAGTGCATCAAAGTATGTCTTACTATTTTCATGTCTTGTTTGATGTCCGTGAATACTGGGGCGAAACTTTCGTCTCTAGTAACTAAAAAACTCGGATGGAACAATACTTACTAGTCGGATCCACGAAAAACCCTTTTCCTGGGCGTTTCTGGCCACCAAGGATGAGGCTGGCACCCTGAGCCTTACCATTTTCGATGTATCCCCAGACTTTGTCGTACTGAGCCTTAGAGACCTGTGCAAAGCCATCAGCCTGAAATGTTGAAACCGGGCGCGATGAACTGACAACCGGGCCACCTCCACTCTTTTCATCAAAGCCATCTCCGATCACAAGTTCCTTCACTTTCTGCACGAGCAGGGCGACAAATTTGTCATAAATGGCATCCTGCACGTACAAACGGGACCCTGCCGTGCAATCTTGGCCGGTGTTGTAAAGAATGCCTAGGCACGCCCAATTGGCTGCCTGGTCGAGGTCCGCGGATTCGAAGATAAGGTGCGGAGACTTTCCCCCAAGTTCCAGCGATACCTAAGTATTTGTAATAATTTCAACACGGTGCCCTGATGCCTATTGCCTCGCGGGAGTAGCATGGAAACGAACCTTTTTCAAATTAGTCTTTGCCGCAGCTTCCATAATCTTCCGGCCGGTGACAGTAGATCCAGTGAACGCCACTTTATCAACACCCCTATGTGCCGAAAGCGCTGCACCACCGACGGGGCCTAGGGAAGGAATTGTGTTAACTACACCGGGCGGGAATCTGTCCGGGAAATTAATGATTTACATAACGGCAACAAGGATTGCGGCGCTCTTACCCAGCTTCGACGATAAGCTTGGACAACAACAGTGCTGTGAGTGGAGTTAATTCAGAAGGCTTCATGACGATTGTGCATCCACACGCAAGCGCGGGTGCTACTTTCCAGGCCCTAATATGAATTGGATGATGATGGCATCCCTGTGCGATGGGTGGATGGTCCTACCACATATTGATTGGATAATTCCAAGGGATACTGTACAGCATCAATAGGAGTCAACGTAGGCGGAAGGCTCCCTGCTTACATTTGTCCGCAAACACCAATTGGGTCATGTCTGGTGAACGCGAGTTTCCTCTTATTATCGACCTCTATAGTCTAATATGAGTGGGAACATTGAGAGGGGTGTGAAGGTCAGAGTGCAGGTGCAAGGATCACCTGCCCGGTAATTTTGTCCGCCCATCCGGCATAATAGCGCAGGCACTGAATGCTGTCACCGATATCGAAGTCCCTATCAAAATGTTCCCAAGAGTTTCACTAGCCTGATGAAGCTCGCGTTATTACCTGGCTATCTTGACTGGCTTCCCGTTGTTCAGACTCTCGACTTCCGCGAGGATTTGCTGGTCTCTTTCGATAAGGTCAGCGAGCTTGTTCAGCAAGCGAGACCGCTCGGAGCCCGTGACATTTTTCCCCCAGGTAGTGTTGAAAGCATTGCGGGCGGCTGCGACAGCGATATCGATGTCTTTCTCGGATCCTTGAGTGCAACCACACAGGGGCAGTGAGATGAGACTCAGATGTTCTGGGTAGGGAATGGTGATCATACCCGCGAAGACAGAGCAAATCACTTCCTCAGTCGAAGGATTAATCGCACTATCATCATCTTGAGTGCAAGATAGATAAGATAGAACGACGGTACACGCACTGGAGAAGCTCCTTGGAATCTGCAGAAGGAACAAACTCGTTGTTGATGAAGAGACCGGTGGGTATCTCGACCTCGCGTTGTGTGGCAGGGATAACGACTTTCACTGTGAGAGCCATGATAGTTCAAGCAGGGATAGGGATCGAGCGCCTGCTATGATGACGGTCCCAAGTGCTGCTGCTGTTTATAGAATCTTGGCCCGTTATCTGAATCAGCGCCACAAAACTCCGCAGCTAACAAACCATTTCTCGCTTTGGTTTCGCCGTTTTTTCGCCGTAAAATTCAAGTTGGTCAATGAGCAGGCGGCCATCTGTGGCGAGTGAATGAACGGACAGTTGGTAGGACGAGCGTCACATTAGCCCGAGGCTTGCGGGGCGTGCCAGTTTTTCCCACAGCCGTCGAAACTGACGAGTGTGTGCTCCGGCTCTCTCCATCGTCACCACCATGATGCTCGCGCGTGCGCCACTCAGTCTCCGTTCCCAAGTCACCCGTCTGCGTGTCGCTTCTCCAGCACGCTATGCACACGGCCATGGCGAATACCATGTACGTTTGCCTTGCAGTTTCCTAATCTGAGTCTCGCTCATATGTCTATTCTCCTCGACCTCAGCATTTACCCTTTGCGTTCCCGGGCAAAAAACGCGCAGCTTTTGGCATCAAGCTTTCCCTCTTCCTCCTTTCAGGTTTCAGCATCCCTTTTGCTGCCGCGGCATTCCAGCTGTAAGCCTCTCACTTCCCTCTCCCGGCCCGTCTTACTCACGGATGTGCTATGCAGGAAGAAGTCCGGCGCTGCTTAAATTGCAGTCTCTCTTAGTACTAGACACTTGCATCGGTTCTCTTTCACCCTAATTGCATCCTGATGTACATGTGTGCCACGCAGCCAGAAACCGACTAAGTTAGTTCACACTAGATTTCCGTCCTCCGTCTCCTCCACGAGCATCCTCTTAATACGCGCCTGGGCCCCTTTGTTGGACCGTCGGCTTTCCCGACAGTCACACGTCCGAGATAAGAACTCAGGGTTGCACTGCAATGCATCCAGCGCGAGTACAGATGCAGCACGCCCAGCAGCTTGCGCTGTTGCACCTATGGCACTAGCCAACATAATTTGATGAATGAGACCTGCACGTTGGGAACGTAAGCGCAGTGACCGTCATAGGGGAAATGGCTTACAGTCACAACGTGTTTCTTGTGTCGAATCGTTTCGTTCCTTCACCAACTCAAACTGCTGGCACCCGTGTGACTGCAACAGCTCGAAGAGAATCTTCGTTGGATGATGAGACAACGTTTTCAATGTGATGTGTCGGTCGTAGAATGGCTGGAGCACTTTCTTGAAAAATTTCTCTGCTCCATCTAATGTGAACCCGTCGGAAACGTAAAGGGCCCCAATGATGGATTCCACGATGTCCGAGAGTGCCTATTTGCGCGTCAGGTGCTGCCCTCTACTCTGTGATTTGTCCAACTACCTTGGGTGGCTCAACTTGCAGCCAATGTTGCCTAGGAAGGCTATTCTCAGCGGCCGCCTCCGCTTCTAATCGTTTTGCTTCCAATTCTCGAGCATAAGTCTCGAATGCAGTTGCCAGAGTATAAGAGTCGAAGTGAAGATGCTTGTGTAACCCGCACGACACGCACAAAGCAGCAAGAGTTGCGTTCGAAACCATCGCTCCCTAGCGCACCATAAGCCGAAAGACTAAACGGTGGTAGCAAGCAGAGCCTACCTTCAGCATTGTCATCGCCCCCGGCGACAAGTGGTCCTCGCGGTTGAATATGTATCGCACCGTCACTAGCCATGTCAGTTCGGCGCCGAAACTTTGCAGACGAGTGGAGACGTACAAAAGTCAAGGATAGCATCCCCGAGGAATTCAAGTCTCTCGTAACAAGTAGAGTCGTAACCCTCTACTGATGCATGTGTCTGAGATTTTCATGTTAGCATACATGCGAGAGAAGTCCTCAGATTTGAACCATTCACCAGCGCTTGGGCAAGGAGATGAGGATGGCGGAAGCGGTGCCCGATGATTTCTTCGACAGCTTCAGCCGTACCCTGACGAAGCGGCCTACTGGGAGTAGAAGGGATTGCAAGTGCCTTTCGCTGGAAATCTTGCCATTGATGGACGAGGGGGATAGGTACCTGCAATGCTTTTGCGACCTGGAGCGCGTTGTCCTGTCCCCCAGACATGTACGCCGCGCCGATAATGGCCTCTGTGACATCCGCAATTGTCTTGGCAAAAAAACGATGTCGTCAATACCAGCACTCCTTTCCTAGTCAAAACATTCATAAGATACCTTGTCACCGAGCCATTGGGTCACACTCTCGTCTCGTAATTTTTTCTTCTTCTTGGACGCATTACTCGTGTTCATGTCCTCTTCTTGGGTAGCTGAATCATGTTTGCTTTGCAAGACATCCGCCGTGGCACCGATTTCATCTCCGCTGCCGGCAGGGTCTGCAGTAGTTGACAGGAATAGAGGATCAACGGTGAAATTTGGAGGATGCCACAGCTTGTGGCTAAATGGTTTGCTTTGGACATACTGAGGTAAACCAATTTGATCAGCGCTCTGCATCAACACTTTATTGCTGATGATGTGTTGGCGTGCGGCGTGCAGGGCGCCCTCGTGTTGTGCTGGGTTGGTGACAAAAACGTAGACGGACGCAAGATATTTCAGAAATGAATCCCCTGCAACAGGCGTGAGCCAAGGCACGAAAAGGTGATACAACTAATATCAAACCGAAAAACTCCAATCTTTCATAATCAACTTCAAAACCTGCGGAAGGCGCGGAGATGGCAGACAACAGGAGATTCTCATGGATCGAAGAAGTGAATAAGTTGGCGTTAAGCTCGTGAACAATGAGGAAGTCTTCTATCCGTTTCGTAATGGAAGGAAGAAGAAGCGCAGTCCGAAAGGTGCTGTTCGATAACGTCAGTATTCGGGAGCGGCAAACAACAGTTTGGCAAATTTGAGTTCGTCACCTTGCAGGAATGGTAAATTTGGCACTGAGCTCCGGAATGAGATCTAAGAGAATGTCAACATTCCGACGCTGTCAGGGCTCAATCACACGTACATTTGACAGCCGCTTTAGCTGGCTCTGTGGCGGCGGCCCTGGTGGTCGGATTGAGGTGATTGCCAGCCATGGCAACTCCAGACACCTCTATGAGGGACTGCGAGTAATCCGATAAGCCTTCAAAGCATTTCCGCTTAGCCTTGCAATATTCAATCAAATTCATATATCCAGCCTCTCGCTCGAGGAACTGTGAGCACACAACCAGGGTAATAATTTTTTTTCGACGTACTGGGCTGTCTTCGGGTTTGCTTAAAGGGGTCAGGTCATCCCGGAGGCGAGCGACATAATACCGCCGGGTGAATTCGACCGAGCGGTCTTGTACGATAAGGTCATGTACCTCCTCAGCAGATGTGTGGAGCTCCTCTAAATTGAATTTCGCGATCCACGTCTTTCCGGCAAGTTCGATGATATCCCATGGTATGTAGTCTGCGAAGTGGAGTGGATCCAAGAATTGAGCGTCCACTTGTTCAGGAAGTTTGAGTGGCGCAAACATATAGGCCATCTTCTCCAAGGGGCAAACGAACGGTTTGTTGGAGATCGCTCGGCAAATCCTTAAAGTAAACAGGTAGAGGGCTTCCAGGCGCTGTTCGTCCAGTTCGAGAGGTGGCGCGCGTAGGCTCCGTACAATTTCCGACGTCCCTGGGAAGAAGAGACGAAAGGAAGGAATGTGCGGCAGTGGTTGACGAGTTACGAGCATCATCGGTGCATAATCTGCACCCCGTTGGTCTACGTAGACGACGAAAGGGAAGAAACGACGGTTATGGAGACGAATGGAATTTGACCAGAAGTGGGATCGCTTGCGAGGATAACAACGATTTCCAGACGTTTTGTCTGCGGCAAGTGCTGCTGAACCACTCGTATCAGGTTTGAGGTGGTGGGGGGCAGGGAACAGGTCGCTATGGAATATACCATGCTCGTATAGTTGTACGCAAGCTTCGTACGCAGCTGATCGGCGAGCGTGAGTAGGTGTTAAACGAGTCGGCCCGATTACATGGTTGATGGGCACGCCAACCGGCAGCGTCACAGTACAGATCCATCCTTGTTGGTTTTGGGGAAGGGAAACATCTCTGGTGATCAATAATGGTGCACCAGAAAAGTCAGCTTTCTCCACGGATGCAACGAACCGATAGAGGGCCTCGAGAGCATCATGCTCATACAATCGCCTGCCTGTTACTGGGTCTTCAAT
This sequence comes from Boletus sp. MG55, assembly GCA_003313885.1. Taxonomy (NCBI): domain Eukaryota; kingdom Fungi; phylum Basidiomycota; class Agaricomycetes; order Boletales; family Boletaceae; genus Boletus; species Boletus sp. MG55. Next base: position 29,133 of record QGOI01012624.1, on the reverse strand, counting down.
CCAAGACCACGAGCTCAGGTCAGCTTCGTCACCGAACTGGAAAGGGAGCCGATGTTCCGCTAGGGGTGATGGCGGAATGGGAGCCCCTCCTTTATGGATGATTACGGGAATCCACTTTTCGTCGAATGCTCCTTCCGCAAATTGTGTCAGCACTTGACGGTGCATATCGTTCCCATTCTCCACCATGTGGACAAGGCGACTGGAGGGCAAGCATGCGTGAGCGCACGCATACGAAAACGATAGCTGACTCTCGAACGCATCATATCTATAAGAAGATCAGATACATATCACTCTTCGAGGGGTTTGAGCCGGAAGCCAACCTTATAACCAGCAAAGCGGGAGGGACGTCGAGATCCTCCAGCGTTTTTGTCAAGATCAAGAGGTTATACCTCCCGGTTTCGAAGCTCCGTCGTATATCAGCCTACACAACAATTTGAGCGATCAAAACCATCGTGGAAGGACACTATATACCTGATGGTGGACATCGATCACAGGGAGGTTGCCGGTCACAGCGAACGGGCGCAAGAATTCCAAGCCATCGGTCATCACACGCAGCATGTCAGCCATAATGGCCGCAACACAACCTTGCCGTACTACGCAGGATAAGCGAAAGGGATATGATGGCGGACTTGCTCACCTAAGATGATACCACGGAAATCGTCTCCGAGAGGTCCATATGCTCTCAAAACCTGGATTAACCGGGAGAATTTTGGGGTGACGTTGAAACCTCGGGAGGAGGGATTTGCATTCGGCATTGAAAAGTCCCAATTTTCGATGAGATTCCGAATCTCGCTTGCTGCCTTCTCTACAGGGTCGTCGTCATCACGTTCAGGAATCACCCCCATCTCCCTCAATGCTCGACGCCAGACGAGATCACTAGCGCAAGAACCCAATTCTTGCAATGCGCACTGTGCGTCCATGAACAAGGACTCACACACATTTCCTTCCGGATCCAGTTGAAAGATGTCCTGTGTGAGTTCGCTTTGGGATCTCGTATGAGTAGGCTCATATTGGATGACAACTTGTAAAGGGCGAAGTCGCTGTGGAACAAAATAAGCTGTCTCAGCAAGGAGCAAACTTTCCAACGTTTCGATATCGCCACCAGTTATCGGTGAACTGAACGCAAGGATTCTGGGCCTCATGAATATACTCGGACTCCGGCAGAACCACCCCAAGACATCGGATAACGGCAGACCCTCCCGTAAAGCCGAATGAGCATCGGTTACGACAAAAGCGAAAAAGTGTGAAATCGTCCAAATCCCTCGAATGAGGTGGCTGAGCAATGTCTGTGGATAAGAAATCAGTATCGTGACGAGAACAAGAGCGAGCCTACTTGCATCGACGGAGCACACAACAACCTGATTCAGAGATAAATCTGGAGTGTCTACGTGACCGTGACACGCAGCGATTCTCAAGCGCGATTTAATGGCTAACTTCGTGGCTAACCCATCAGTATGCGCGTTGTTCCTAAATTCATGCTATGAACATGGCTAGAGACCATTTTTGAGAAAACAGCCTACGGGACTACCATAACGGATACCTGTTGGCGAGAAGAGTCTCGATTAGGGAGGTTCTCAGCAACCCACATCAAAAATCTGGAGGATAGGTCGGTAACATCTACGCACGATGTCAGTAACGGAAGAAAAGGTATACGAGTGACACTATACCATCTGAGCCGCTGCATATAAGGATCGCTGTGGAACCGTCAGTTAGTTGCTCTTAATGCTCCCTGCAAACTTACTATTACGAGTCTTTGCCAACTCAAGTAACTCGGCTGCGGAGGCGGAGGTAAATGCGCCGGACGAATGCTTAAGGTGCGATGGATGTGGAGCGGAAGTCTTCGTTTTCTTCGAAGAGCGAATAGAATGCGTGGCACTATCTTGGTTGTTCGACTGTCTTGTGCGCTTCAGATCCGTGGTCAGGGCAACAGGAGACGTTTCGAAAGAAATGGGATCGTCGGAACCAAGTTGTATTGAATGTGATTGACGCGAACTATCTTTCCACACCTTGAGCATCGGGGAACAAAAGATGACAAGAGCCAAACGTCGATGTTCAACAAGTCAGACTAAGTAATCAGCTACTATGATGATTACCATACGGGGCAAGCACCTCAAATAGGATGGCTCAGTCCGGATGTTGTTTCTCACTTCCATGACCGAGTTCAGGTTCAGCGCCAGGACAGAAAGGCCTCACGGAAGACGTGCAACCCGTGTCTGACGGACATGGTGAACAATGCTCCGATAATACTCTCGCTCACAGAGCAGCTCACCTCGGAGCCTCCGTCGCCGAAGCCCGTATCACGGCGTCGAGTCGGCTCCGAGCCCTGTCTTCCTGCGCGGCTCCCATCTATAGGTTCGTACGGTTACTTGTCAGTCCACATTATCACCAACGTTTCTCAAGCTTTCTTGCAGCGTGAGGCTAGCCATGCTGCTCCCAAAGCTATTCTTCGGCAATTGCGCCGCAGTCCTACTCCACCCTCTAGTCCGCCACCGCAGCTCGCGTCTGAGGAGTCCGAGGATAGTTCAACACGTGAAAGACGGGATAGTATCTCGCCAAGTGCCTCTCCGACATCGCCAACTACACCATCAAATTGGAGCATCAGCATACCAAAGTTTAGTTCTACCAAGACATGGAAGGAGCCCCAGGTATGAGCAACAACCATTTTAGTGGGCTTGGGATTCCTCACTGACTACATTGACAGCCCTTCGAAGTCTTCAGAGCCATTGAGCGTAAAGATATCATGTTCCTTATGGAAATTCGAGACAGGGCATTTCCGGTTAGTTCCCATAGCCTGTGAATGGATGATTGATCTAACAATGGGTAGCTTCTTTTACGCAAAACCGGTGATGCCACTCCCCTCCTTCACGCCATGCGGATCGGTCAATCACATGGAGATGTGGCAATAGTTCTTATTGGTGCCTTCTCGCGTTGGATAAATCATCTTGAAGATAACGAAGTACAACTACCGAAGACTAGAGTTATTTTGAAAGCCCTGAGTATGATGGGATATTCCTTGTCATATCGTTTACTTACTTAAGGTTAGGAATGAACCTCAAGCTTGCGATTGATTACGGCCTGCACAAGTCACAGAGCGACCTGATAGCTTCGTTTTTACAGACTTTGGTTATGAGCGAAGGTGACAAATGGGTACGAGCCCAGGTGTCGACTGTTTCACTTGCATTACGGTCGGGTACAGCTGGAAAACCTGTGGATACAGCTTCTGCCGCAGTGCGAAAGTTTGCAACCAAGGAGCTGAGCAAGGCTGATGCAATAGCTGCACTCGAGGACTAGTGAGCGGAAAGTCACATTCTGCGGGTCTTTGGTCTTGAGAGCATTCTATTAGCGTGGCAAACGCTACCGCCGATCTTCTGCTGCTCAGTGCCTGGTCGATGGCGCTTGAAACTATTGAAGGCGAACAGATTCCGGTGAGTGTTTCAGCAGCAGCCCTTGCTGTGCATCATTCACATTATCCAGTTTTATTACTTCGCAAGGGATGACAGGGTTTTCAGGGCCTTTGCTGACCGCATTGATACTCATCAAAATGCCATCCATCGCCATCTAACTCGTCGTTTGAGGTGGCAATTGCGCGTACTGCGTCAAGTTCTTGAAGGTCGTAATACGACCTATTCAGTTTGTACAAACTCGCCTTCATTATACTTATATGCTGATACACATGCCAGGCTAAGATCGAGCTTCTCGTTGGCGAGCTTGATCAAGGAGAAGGCGTTTGAACAATATTTATTGTTGCAACGGCGCTACATTTACTGATGTGTGTCAACATGTGATTTATTCACGCGACATTTTCAGGGGTATAATTGAGGCTGGCTGAGTCCTGGTCAATGTCTGCTGAGCAGATCTGCTCGTACAAGGTGCCCTCCGGATTCAAAATCATATCCAACTGGGCGTATCATCGAGCAAAGAGTAAAACGTCCTTGCTGCAAGTCTCTGTAATTCTTTCAATGCCGAGACTTGTGCCCTATGTCATGAGAGCCTTTAAGGTCTCACTCCACCATATGGATGCATATGTCGATGGCATACATTGCACCAGTAATCAAGTAGTCTATTTCAATCGATGTCCATGCATTAGTTGAGGCAGTATGTCCGAAATCAAAGTATAGTATGAAAGTCAAAGCAAAAGCTTCATGCCTGTCCACCATGACCAACCCCCTATAAGGACAAGGCTGAGAAGTGCAAAAGACAGCTTGAGTTGGATGATGGTATACAACCAAATCGTGGCGAACTGGGGACACTGGTGATGCATTCACATAAACTGAAACAATTCCGAGAATTCCGCAGGAGATGTGACGCACCTGGGCTATATTCTTCAGCCAGGATCCGCGGTTGACAAGCCATACCATGCGTGGGCCAACCCCGAGGGAAACTAAGAACAGTAAAACCTGCGTTATTGTATTATTCTTGTGCCGATTTGCTGATCCATTATTGTGAATGCTATTCCGAGCATAAGGTTGAAGCCGATTCACTCACTGTAGAACATGAAGAGTGCCATGACTTGCGGTAATGGTCGAGTGAGCTCGATACTATTGTTCTGACTTATGAAACGTACTCGGTAATGTATTCACGAGTTTGTCAACGATATCACGGAAGGACGATTGTTTCGCGTACTGCCGGTGGATTAAACTTGTAAGGTTGCACGTCCTTCATTAATACTAGAGTGGTTACCCATGTGCACCGTACTCACATGTCCATCATGACGAGGAAGAAAGTGTGCGGCATTATGATCATGAGTGCATTGAGAATTTCTTCTGCAAGTGGGGATGGACCATCAGGTTCTGAATCTTCCGGACCAGTCGCCACAGGAGGTGTGGGTGCGGACGTGGACGTGGACGTAGAGGGACTTTGGTCGGAATCTTTGAACCTTTCAAGCAAGCCGCTTTCTTGTATCAACCGCCATTTCTCCTCTTCGGGTATCTCTATGAGAGGTTTCTGTTCTGCAGGTGATTTGAGCTTGCTCTTGCGGTTATTCGACATGGATGTGAATGAGGTGATGGGCCGCCAGCCGCATTACTTACCCCAGACCAAACACGTTTACTACAACTTTCCGGTCCTGGCCAATGGCCATGACAGCACAAAATGACAAGAAGAGGCTCCTCAGCATACTACATGCTCACGGTCAACAATTTCTGAGCGCGTTTGACATTCCCATCACACCAAAACACGAAACGAACGACTCGGAATGTTCAGAGTCCGAGGAAGAATGGACAGGCATCGGTTCGTCGTCCAACAAGGGCAATATTTCCGAGACAGCTTCAGAGGAGGAGCGTGATGGTGGTGTGTAACTAATCACTCAAGTTTCCATCGAAACGAGAACTCCATAGGCTTTGAACAAGAGGACGATGACTTCACCGCGAGTTCATCGCGCACACCAGATGTCATGATATTCTCAGAGTCAGCACGGAAACAACCAGAAATCAACCTTTCGGTCAAGGAACTCAGAAAATCATTCATGGTACATCGACTTTAGTATTGCGAACGTCATCTTTATTTCTCTTATCCAGTCGTCCAAAGTGTCCAACATTACATCGTTCCCCATACAACCCATATCCAAGGAAAAGATACCCGATGGAGAGTTGGACGACGAACAGTACGCATCCCCCATTACCTCGTTCATCTAAGGTGTATTCAAAGGTCTTGTTTTACTGGCAAGCACGAATACCCAAAATGACGCCCTCCTCCATCGTTTAGTGCACACTAAATTGCTCTCAGGATCCCTTAACCCGGAGCTCGACCTAAATCATGCTCAGAAGGGGAGGGCGTTGGCGGGCCGTGTCTTAGAGTTGGCAGGAGAGGCCAAGCTTGGTAAGGGTGAAGGCCTGTTTCGTCAAGAGCAGCGTGATAAAGCGGCAAAGCGCATACGAGATGGCTTGATTCAGAAACAAAGGGAACAAGAGAAAAAGGCCCTTGAGGAGGTGCTGTTTGCATTGTTGTACTCGATGTTTTGTTAATCTTGTTGCAGGCCAAAAATTTGGGGAATTATCATCCAACGCTCAAGCGACTTTATGACTCAAACTTATCGTCCACGCCGAAGAAGAAACGATTCAGAGGTCTAGGGATGGGTGTCGGAAAATTTGCTGGAGGAACCCTCAAGCTTACTCGAGAAGAAGTTGCGTCAGTGACAGGATCAGGGAGACGGTTACGAAATGATGGTCGCCGGGGAATCCGCCCACAGTCACGTTAGAAAGAGCCATTAACAGCTACCAACGACCTACCCCCCCCATTAGCCCGCACACGCTTTGTCCGCGACAATTGAGTCGTATAATACACTGCATTCTCGAGATGAACATGACAATTGTACATAATCACAGATGTTCTCATACAAATATCTAAATTAACATCTTCAAATGTGGAGTTCCTGTAACCCGGCACTAATGTCCGCGTCGTCTTCCTGGAGCCGTATGGAGGAATGTGAGGCTGCGTAATCTCTCCCTGATCGTCTGTCGTCAGGCATGGCGCTTCACGTGTCTTTAGTTCATGCAACACAGGGGTGAAGGACAATCGAGCTTACTTGGAGTACTGCTGAGGCGACGGGATTTGACCAGAGTGGTTGTAGGTCCTATGCGATGCTCGAGAGGACACTCTGCTTGGGGCGTATATCTCCGACCTCCCTTGAAGCTTGTAGTCTCCATGCTCTCTGTGCCCACCATGTTCCTTGTGCCCACCATGCTCTTGGTACCCACCATGTTCTCTATAACCTCCGTGATCTCTGTGTGTGCCGGGGTCCCTATAGCCTCGATGATCTCTGTATTCGCTATAGTTTGGATAGTCAGCGTAACCTCGGTACCGGTGATCTCGGTGATCACGCCCATCTTTTTCTCTGTATTCGCGATACTCTCTTTGGTCTGGGTAATGATCATAGCTCCCACCCCGCCTATAGGAGGGGTCAGAGCGGTAGCTGTGGGATGAGTAACTCCTATCACGTCTGATAACGTTCTCAGACACCAATCAGAATGTACGAGGATATCTTACCTGAGCTGGCTGGAAGAGGGGTAAGCATCAATCCGAACAATCTGAGGTTCACTATACCCTCGTTGAGACGCTCTGTCGTAACCATCATACCTGCCCACAGATTTGAGATGGTGGCGGCGTGTGAAATGACACACTCTCACCTATATAACTCCCTCCCATGCTCGTCTTGGACTACGAAGGGGCCAGGACGTGATGGCCGCGACCTTCCGCTGAAGTCCCCGACTCTGAAGAAAAACTGATGTCATAATACGAAGGGTTAGCAGAACGTAAGCATTACCTAGTTATTTCGTTTCCGTGTTCATCCTGAAATATTACATTCATTCCACCTGGGATGATATAGTATATAGGGCCCTCTTTCTCGTAGCCGTATCTACCATGATAGATTTCTGGATTGTGGTGTGAATGGACCTTTCGAAAAAACGTCAGCTCTCGACCTCTTGAGGACGAAGCAGTGGCGAACATTGCGCGCTACCTCATAGGGGTGACTGCCATAGATATCGGTCGGTGATCTTGTACCTGGTGCGTAGCCCGCAGAGTGGGTACGTGGCAATGGCGGAATCTACGAGGAATTTCTCAAAGTCAGTGACATCGATGGGATTCTGCACGCACCACTCTCTCACTCGGATACATCGAAGACGGTGGAGTACGCAATGCCTCGATAGTGTGATCACTCCCAGACGCAGACGACCTGCTTGGGGAAGGGGTCATAACTATGTGTGCATCGGGATCAACCCGCTCCCCGCGACCACTATGGAACGAGCCAGCGCGCTGTAGTTGTGGGGGACGATCCAACAATCTTGGAGTGTCATGCAGCCTTTCCACATGCTCGCGATGTTCGCGTTCTGATAATGTCTCCGAAACAGGGCTTTCGAGCTGTAGTCCGAGAGAATGTAAAGCTGAGTCTATCTTGGCAGGCCGCGCATTGAGGACACCTCCCATCACTGCCTCGGGACTGTCGACTCGAATGTAGCCTTCGTTATAGTCTTCTGCGTCGGTCGGTGTACGTGAGGGCAATGGGGTGAAAATCTAGTCACACAGGCTTGTGAAGAAGCTCAGAGAGTCAATGTGGCTGCTTACCGGTTCTCTTCTCTGCAATTGATGGGTCAAAGAAGGATCTACCTGTACTGAACATGACTTGCCTTTGTACTCGATCTTCTCAAGACTCGCGGTTGTGATTGAACTATAGGCTCTGATTGGAAGTCTACCCCCGGTGGATAACCCTGGGGATAATCATTATATATTGCGGGATCACCACGATGAGTGCGATTGCGAGAACCAGAGAATGCCGCCTTGAACATGTTGAAGGGCATCCTCAAGGTGCAGGTGAAGGCTGATGTATGCCACCAGCCGCTTAGTATTAGGATTTATGGCAGGCGGCCATGAGGCGGCCATATGGCTGGCCATGGCTGAGCCCGTGATCAGCGCTCTGCAGCCATCAAGCTTCTTCTCTCCGTTGGGGGTTATTTACCGCAACATGAGGCCCACTGACGGATGCGTGTGGGCTCGTGTGGTTATGTGTTACGAGTCACGAACAATCGCGAACGAATAGATTTCCGTGTCCTCCGCTGCCATATAATTTTATTTGTACCGGGAAAACCCTCAGACCATCGTGTCCACCCGGTTAGTCCAATTTGGAGACTGCCCCGGATCCTTACAATAGATATTTGAAAATACCCAGATACCCAACAAGATTGACCTCATAGCCACCCAGCTGCATGACGCCACCACGAGCAGAAATCCACTAGGAGATCGGGCCGCCCGTTGTGCCACTTTGATGCTGAAGTTGCTTCACCTGTCCTAGAGCATGAGCAACTTTACCGATTGCCTCCGCAGTCGTTGCTACACTCGGGGGATCCAAGAGACTTGGACTGGCGCATGTCATAACAAGTCTCTCGGACAGTGCCGCGAGGGCCAACTCCAGTGCCTGAATAGATGCATCAAGAGCTACGGTAGTTGCTGGCATAGCAGCGACCTGTGCCCGGTGAGCATTTGACTTTAACAGAATCGTGTAGATACTTCACCAGCTGTGTACTTCGCAGTTCAGAACTCGCCCGACGGTGAAGATCCACGGTTAACTGGTTGTAGTGTCAGAGACGTTTCCTATGACCACATCGGAAATACCTTGGGGGTCTGAAGGGGAGGATCGAGGGTGGGAAGCTGAATTGGCTGTGGGCTGTTATGGGACATAGCTTTGCCTCTGTCAGACGGCCTTGGCTGCTGTGAGCTGCCAGTTAGCCCGTTTTCAGGTGCCGCAACTCCTGCAGACACGGGGACAAGACGTTGCCATCCTTCTGAGTCCTCGGTGATGTATATGGTCCCACATATGACACATTCCTGATGAGGGTGGATGTTACACGTAGTGACGAAGCACCGCGAGATAGCCACAGACCTTGCGAGGATCCTTATCAATCCCTGTCTTTGGTGGTCTGACAAGCGGAACTCCATAACATCGGGTGTTAGGACACTCCTCTGCTAGCATCGCCCACCCTTTTAGTAAACGCTTCCCGATCTCAGTCGACGCTTGGTCTGATTGCTGGCGACGTCGAATCATGTCCTCGGTTTCGACTGGAGGGGCGAAGGTAGGTGAACTCAGAGTACTGGAGAGATCGGTAGGTGGAGTTGATGGTCGTGAACCATATGATGTAGAGTAAACAGTTGAGGATGATTGAGACGCTGTTCCATCACTCCCCTGAGCTTTTTTGTACGGGTGATACCACTAGTAATGTGAATATGGACAACCTACTCACTTTTTGAAGGCCCATCGCAGTAGGCACAGTAGTAGACGACAGGCTGTTGGCCTTCCGGCGATTTCAATAGCGGCACTCCCCTGCATGAGGGCCCGGTACAAGAGCAATCAGTGAGCACCTGAGATGTCATTTGGATAAGTAAGATTCCCCGATTCAGAAAGAACGATGGTCGTACCCATCCTTTCAGCATATACTCTCCGAGTTTGTTAGACACATCAACGACGTTGCTCATCGTGCTAGTTGATGAATAAGGAGTTGGCGCAGTAAATAGTTACGCGGCGGTGCTATTCTGCTCCTGAGAGTGTTATCGAACACGTGACGCTCATAATGGAACTCGCAATGTTCGGTGCCACGTTGGTACTAGTGAATCCGACGCGTCGCACTGCACTTGCAGTCTCGAACGAGTCTCGCGCGTCATGAAATGGCCAAAACAATATTGGCCTATCTCACTCGCAATTTATCTCTTAACAGTCTATGAACACCCCATCCTTGTTCACGCATCCACCGCTGGTAAAAGTGTATGGACAACTCAGCGAAAGCAGACGTTCCGGTAACGTCTTGGTTTTCGTTGGGAGCCCCATGTGCCACTAACATCCTTTAGAAATGCCACTCGCGATCTATGGTATCATGGTTTTAACAATTACATGTCAAGGGGTGCGTTTTTGGTGATTGCTCGTTCATGACCTTGTCTAAAGATTTTATAGCTTTCCCGCTTGATGAGGTGACTTGATTTCAACAACGAATCAGTTACACGATATTGACCGACGCAAGCTCTCACCACTCTCCTGTACAGGGAGAGGTCCAGATTGGGAAAACCCGTATGGTTGTCTCGTCATGCAGAGAACGACGCTAACGACAAACTAGAGCGAACGTAGCATTCAATGATGTTTCTGGAAATTTCTCTCTGACACTTGTGGATGTATTGGACACACTGGTTGTACTTGATGATCCACCAGGTTTCCAAGATGCGGTCAAAAATGTCATCAACTGGGTTTCCTTTGACGTGAACACAAAACCACAAGTATTTGAAACCACAATTCGTGTCCTCGGTGGCCTTCTGTCTGGACATATATTTGCCAGTGAGCCAGGACAGCCATTTTATCTTCCGTGGTACCGGGGACAACTTTTGAACATGGCACACGACCTTGGCAAACGACTGCTGCCTGCATTTGCCACACCAACCGGGATTCCATATGCTAGAGTAAGTGTCATTCTGCATTAGTAAGACTCTGAAACTTATATCTCCCCAGCTGAACCTGCGGCACGGTGTTCAAAGGGGAGAGTCGTTAGATACCTGTTGGTCATTTCCATGTTTCGGCGGCAAGATCTCACTCGATTTCAGGTACCGCTGGGGCAGGTTCTTTGATGCTGGAGTTTGCTACTCTCAGCAGACTTACTGGTGATGAACGCTTCGAGAAAGTTGCGTACAAAGCGTATTTTGCACTATGGAACCGCAAGTCAGATCTTGGTTTGGTGGCCAACACCATCAACATCTGGACTGGGGTCAGTAGCACCTCTTCTCCCTCCCTTTCTCCTCTGATTGTACTTATTTTTGGTCTAGTTATGGATACCTCCAGAGGTCACGGGAATTGGTGCTGGCATAGACTCTTTCTATGAATACGCACTGAAATGGTACATTTTAAGCGGTGTGTTATCTGCAACATTCCCTATATTGGTTTCTTTCCTTATTATCACGTCATAGGGGAAGTTGAGTTTTTGGATGTATGGCAAGAAGGGTACGCAGCGGTCATGCAACATGTCCGCTCTCTCGACGGTCATTGGGTAAGGTTATGGTCCCCTTCTTCCGGCTACCGACTGAGGACCGGTTTCAGTACCGTATTATCAACCCACATACTGGAGACCATGTCTATTCAACGATAGATTCGCTTTCCGCCTTCTGGCCAGGTTTGCAAGTTCTCGGAGGGGATATATCCAACGCTATTAAGTCCCATCTGACTTGTGAGTATTGCATGGCGTTGCATTTGGTCGAGTCTAACCCTTGCGTAGACTGGAACATATGGAGACGGCATTCAGGATTGCCTGAGGTGTGGGATGCACATGCTATGCAGGCGACATCTTTTCAATATCCCCTCCGTCCCGAATTTATTGAATCTACCTGGTACCTTTACAGGGTAATTAGCGATTGTAACGATCTGAAACGCTTTTGCTGATACGTTAGCTAGGCCACCCGAGACACCTACTACCTCGATGTTGGGGAGCGCATTTTGAGAGATCTTCTTATCAGAACAAAGGTAGACTGTGGACTTACCGGAATCAAAGATTTACGCACCAACGCAAGGGACGACAGGATGGAATCATTCGCGCTTTCAGAAACCTTGAAGGTATTTTTTTTTCATTCTTTCCATAACATTGGGAATCAATCTGAACTTACGTCGTAGTATCTGTACCTTCTTTTTGATGAAGAGAACCATCTCAACAGTGACGATTCTCATTACGTACTGAGCACAGAGGGTCATATTCTATCCCTTCCGAAGCACGCTCTCAGGCCTATGTCACCTGCTCGTCGAAGGTTCCGTAGGGAGGAAAGTCTCCAGTGCCCTGCATATCATCCTTTCCAAGGATTCGTCCCAAATGGTCTCGTAGGAGGTCTCGTGCGTGGAGTGGGCTCGCGCCCCGACGTGGACTACGCAAGAGAGCTGATCGGACTGAGACCTCAGCCGTTGGACCAACACCACTGGTCCCCCGACGGCTGGTGCGCTTTGCCTCAAGTAGATCCATTTGTGAGACCTGCTTGCTGGGCTACTTGACACTTGATGCTTAGGTTGTGACAGGCATATGACTTTATCATGTCCCCGGGGGGACGCATAATCGCAGAGGACCCGAATCCAGGAAACCAGAAGTTACAATTTGTGGCGGACGGCTTTTTGCTCCAGAACATCACTGGAATACGAGCTCATATTGTCAGTCGCCTTGATGGGAAGGGATATGACATCACCAAACGTGAGTTGATTTGATTTATCTGCCTGCCCAGCTTAGTGCTCAATTCTTTGTACAAGTCGGCCCGCACTCTGTTCGGACCGGCCAGTTAGTCTATATCAACGATACAGCATTGCTCTTACCTGAAGATGGACTAACCATCCCACATATTCCCGACATCCGTCTGCGGATATTTCTCGACACCATGGATCCCATGCTTCCATCTCGTCCCGGGATGCTAGAATTGAACGCTGAATTTCACGTAACTGCCCACACCGCTACTTTCGGTGCAGACGTAACGATGCCAAGGAATGCAAAATCGCTGATATTTGGGCGCGCTGAAGGGGTTCAGATTCGGAGAGATGACACGAACTTACTCGGATGCCGGCCTTTTAATCAAGACTTTGCTGGCGATACTGCACTCGTATGGAGGGGCAATTGCACCTTCCTGGAAAAGCTCATCTACGCTCGGGACGCAGGTGCTTCGGGGGTCATTGTTGTCAGCACCGACGACACACCCATTAATCCTTCGGCTACCGTAGAGGAGGTAGCAGCAGCGGGCAAGCTCCACGACGTTGCACTCATACTGTTACCGCATACGGCAGGGAAGAATATCGCAGCTATGTTGGATGCCTCAGCTAGTTTGTTTGGATATGGTAATGTTCTATTTTCCATTGACCCAGAAGGGTGGCCCGGTCAACCAAAGGCTGGGGGAGATAGACGTGATGATCAAGAAGGCCAGACACTACATGTACTGTACATCAACCGGCATCCCCTGCTGAACACCCGGTTGTTGGTATAATAGTAGAACTATGGGACCACAGTCTCTGAGTTCTGTCGAACATAACACCCCAAATCTTTTGCTTGGCCGTTCTGCGCAGCACGTGACAGCAAGCTGCTCAATCTTCCGGCGCTTCCGCCGAACTCTCCTGTTGGTTTTCCAGCTCGACCTTCCCCGATACCTCCCATTCATCTACTGTACATCATTCATCTACATATAGGGATTTACCTCCTTCCTCCTGTTGCTTCTTCTCTCATCCGAGCGGCTCCCGGAACGATTCGGGTCCTTCTCGCGTCTGTCTATCCCGCTCGTCGAAATTTTTTCGGATGCCCCTTCGCGGGACTCGCCGACCCTATCGCTCAGCATCTCATCCATATCTCGTCTCGCGTAGTGGGCCCGTGGATACTCTGCTGAATCTAGATTGTATCCAGACCCGCGTGACACCAAGTCCCCTCTCGATCAACCGGATCACTCGTTCCAAGTTTCGGCGATTCCATGCTCTCCTAGCTATGCTATGTATGCGGCCTCCCCTTCCCCGAAACGCTTTCGACCTTTCCCCTTCCCAGGGATCGGGTCGGGTTCCCCCTTATCAACAATAAATATTCTTGACAATCTCCTGTCGTGTATACAAACCATTGTCAAACCAGTACAGAGATAGTTTCCATGGAAACTTGCAACTCCGCGCCCGCCAAACATTCTTGCAGGGAGGACCCACTACAAGTACAGCGTCGCGGGAATTATCCCAGTTCTCAAACCAGTCACCGAAACGGATTGCTTAGCCTATCTGTAAGTTCAACCAGGTCACCCGAGGCTGATACCTCACCTGTAGGACACCGGGAGTGGACAGATTCAGAAGTCACAGGTTTTTTTCTCCGACGTGTCACGGCGTTAGTGCGATATCTCCAGTCCACGACGTCGGTAGTCCGCGGGGCTTTTTGCCCTTACAGGAACGACGTCGTCGACGCCTATCATCGTGATCCGACGTCAGTCTCGGTTCATGCATTAGCCTTGTGCGGTGTGTCGCGCGGCCTCGAATGTGTGTGGCCCTCTATCTCATGACCCTGACGTTTTAAAAACTTGGATGGTGTCGCTACTCCTCGGAAATCACTTGTCGTGTTATATGCATCTGGGTCCGCCACAAAATGCGCGATGCTTTCGTAAAGGGGAGCATCATTTAGGGGAGGCTCATCAGGCGGAGCTTCTGCATTCTCACCCTGAGCTCTAGTCCTAGGCCTGCATGGTCAATCATTCAGGAGGGACTAGAGCATACCATGACTTTGACACACTTCCGTGGCTCACTCGACGTAGCCGAGTCACTGTGTGGCAGCGTGCGGCAGGAGGCACTGGCAAAACATAATCAGATCTGATCAGGTTACGCTATACGAAAGTCACGCCCGGTCAAACCCGATACTATTCGGACATATCCATTTCTCACTGGGTAATATTGACACTCTATGTGCATGGAACCGATTTAAATACCCCAAGAGAAATTTGACAATAAGGATAGGGTTCTGACGCGCCGATCGAAGCTTAGTCTTGGGCTTGAATGATCGAGTAAACAGGGTCCTCAAGGGTCCAGTTCTTTCGGAGCGCTGATACTTCCACAATGAACAAGTACTCCAAGATATTCCCGCCCTGCATGCGGACAAGTGAACCTGCTGCGCTAGCAGAGCCACCTAAAGAAGGGTGCATAATGAGTAATGGTTTCGATGTGGAGGTTGCACATGCACACACCAGTAGCGATGAGATCATCCACGATGACGACGTTCTGTCCGTGTCGAATAGCTCCCTCCTGCATTTCGAACGTGTCCTATCGCAGAGTACACATCAAGAGTGATACGCGCAGAGAGACATCCAACGTACAACCCCATACTCCTTCTCGTACGAAGCTTGCTTGCATGGTCCTGGTAGCTTTCCCGTTTTCCTCACTGGCACGAAGGCTGCGCCCAATCGCAGAGCAATGAGTGGTCCGATGAGGAACCCTCTCGCGTCCAAGCCAACGACGACATCCACCTTCTTGCGCACTGACTTGGGTATCGTGTGGGAGGTGATATGATAGACAAAATGGGTGATCAACGTCTCGAACGCGACGGGATCGCGGAAAATGGGGAAGATATCGAGGAAATTGACGCCCTGTTGAACGATTTCATACTTGAGAACCGACCACATGAAAAAAAAGGTACGGAAGACATGCCGGCTTGGGGAAATCTGGGTATCTGGTGACGATACTGTGCAGAAAGTCGACGTCGGACATGGCGGACTCCGGGCGGAGAATGAGTTGGCCGTTGAATATGCTAGTGCAGGGTGGAGCAAACAGAGGAAAAAAAAATCTGATCCAGGTCGGACTAGGCTGTAGCCTGTCGTGTCAAAAAAGAGCGGTGACGCGTAATTTGACCTTTCGAGGATTAACCGATTACGTTCCGAAGTGGCTGTCCGCTAACTTATTATCGCACGTGTGATGGATGGGTCATGGTCATGGTCATAGATGGACAGTACCCTTATAACAGGCATAAGTAGTGAGGTCATAGGCCAGTACAAAGGTAGACAGGATTGCGGAAGGGCGGTTTAGACAGACTCCAAAATCTCAGGCTCCTTGAACTCCTTCACTACCCGCGTGCCGGTCTCCTGTTAAAAACGTCAGTGGCAGGGATCATCGACAAGTCCAAGGAACACCAACATCGGTCGACTCGCCGTGAAGCTCAAGTAGTTTTGAGACGTCAAATTTGGGTGCCTTGAGGATCTTGGCTTTGCGGATGTAGACGTTTTGTAGTGGATAGATATTACGGGTGTTCTTCTCGATCTCGCGACCTATCGCCTCTGGAACAAACTTTTGCACCAACTCCTTCAGATCGCAGCTAGATGCCTCCCGGGTCATGATCTCGAACATCTTCTTGCGAATCTCACGGATTTGACCTGACTGGGCGTAAGTTGTTTTGCGCACTTGGTTTGGACGGCGCTTTGTAAAGGCGATGGCAAAGAGGCGGAGAAGGTAGCCGTCCGTGGTCTTGACATCGACGTGTGCCTCGATGAGGGTTTGCCATTTACGAACAAGAGAACGGAGCTTGTCCGAGGTGAAGTCCATGCCGTGGAAGTTGGTGAGACAGTTCTTGCCTTGCACTTCATCGATCCGTAGCTTTATTTTTCGGAAGGACTGCTCCTCATCCTTGTTAAGATCTGCAAGAGAGACCTCGATAATACGACCCTTTAGCGAGTCATTGGCGTTCTCTACAGAACATGGTCAGAAGAGGAGGGGGAGGTCGGCAGAGAAGATGCGCACTTAATCCCTGTGATCGGTTGACAAGAGTCTTCCCAATGTTCTTGATCTCGAAGGTGGAGGGAGCCTTGATGTCATACCATTCTGAAGAGAGAGATGAGACAGTGTTTGCATTTGACATGGAGAAACATACCCTTGCGAGAGAAGGGGTCAACGACCTTTTTCTTGATGCCTTTCTTACCCTTGGAAAGACGCTTGTTCTGGGGGACGTGAGGCGACAGCGAACAGGTGGGTAATGCGTGGACGTACTTTTCCTACAGCCATGATGGGAGACGAAGTGAGCCGACAGTGGACTGGCTGTGGTGTGTAGTCGACGGTGAGCTGCCGTTCATGTGTGGGCCGGGCCAGCAGTGGCTTGAACCTTAATTCATGTGCTATTACAGTCATTCACACGCCACACTCCCCCAGAGCGATGACATTGACCCGCCCACTGTTCGAGGCGGCGTGCAAAGCTTTTGTCCAACAGCAACATGATTGGGTTTGGGTAGAACACGCCGTGTCCCCAGGCTTTGGCTACATGCACAGAACGGTCCCGCTCCAAACGCGCTCGGCCACCAGCGACCCACCTGAGTCTGCTGATGACCCTGCAACCGCCATACCTTCGCCCGATCACCTCACTTGTCATCAATCCGTCGTGTTCTCTCCGACCTTCCAAGTTCCTACTTTTTATTTCTCTGTGTATGACTCCTGTGCGTGAGACGTCCACTCGTCGCTTTCTCGCTACATCTTCCTCTCAGCCGGTTCGCCCCTTGGCCTTTCGGAGATCATGCACACCCCGTTGCTTCGCAAGCATGTTCTTGACGGCATGGAGGCGACTGCCTTCTCGATAGGCGACCCAGCTTCCAATTTTCCGCTTCTCTCATTCGGTGATCATCCATCGCTCGGTTCACAGTGTTGGTACCTTCATCCGTGTGAGACAGGCCCTGCCGTGGAAGAGATGCTGGCGGCCTGGTCAGATGCACGCCCGCAGGATTCGGCTCGGCACGTGCAATGGTTGGAAGCGTGGTTCGTAGTGCTTAGTTGTGTGGTGGACGTTGGCCTGTGATATCACATGCGGATGTTTATAGACATTGTGCCCGCATCAGAGTTCGCATGCATCGCTTAGTCGTGGCTTGCTCGGATCCTTGCTCGGATCTCTCATAAGTAGTTCCAACTTCGACCGAACATTGCCAGCATTCCAACCGAATAACTCGTTATCGTACCATCGCCCGCTATCCACTCTAATCATTCCCCCTTTCGTCTGTGTCGGAGTGTCCCGATAATTTTTCGTTGTACGTCTTAAAGCCTTCTATGATTCTAACGACGCGTTTCGCTTCTCTCTCCCGTCCCGCTCTCTTCTCATCCTTCTCTCGCACTATGGTACGTTCTTTCCCCTCTTTTCTCCCAGTGACATCCCAACATACCACATACAGTCCACCCACGAAGCTGTTATCGTCGCTGCATCCAGAACGCCCGTCGGATCGCTCAACGGATCGCTTAAGACCTTGACTGCACCACAGCTTGGTGCAATCGCCGTCAAGCATGCCTTCCAGCAATCAAACGTCGACCCCGCAGAAGCGGAGGAAATTTACTTTGGTAATGTCGTTCAGGCCGGCGTCGGTCAATCTCCAGCCCGCCAGGTCGCTCTCAGTGCAGGCATGAAGACTTCTTCGGATGCGACCACCATCAACAAGGTCTGCGCGAGCGGCTTGAAATCCGTCATGCTCGCTGCACAGAGTATCGAGTCTGGGTACAAAAATGTCGTCGTTGCTGGCGGCATGGAGAGCATGAGTAACGCACCGTGCGTTGCATCTATCTATTTCTACCTCACCCCTTATCAGTGTACAACAGTTTCCTTTTGCCCCGGACGAATCCCCTCTTCGGCAAGTTTGAAACAAGAGACTCCGTCGAAGTCGACGGTCTCTGGGATGTCTACAACAACTTTGCCATGGGCAACTGCGCTGAATCTATTGCCGAAAAGCACGGCATCACCCGAGAGTCGATGGATGGACATGCTATAGAATCATACAAGCGCGCTGATCGGGCGTGGAAAGAGGGTATCTTCAACAATGAGATTGCCCCTGTAATAATAAAGGGAAAGAAAGGTGACATCATAGTGAAGGAGGACGAAGAGTACAAGAAAGTTTTCTTTGACAAGATTCCCTCGCTCAAGTCTGCGTTCAAGCCTGGCGGCTTGATTACAGCAGCCAACTCGTCCAACTTGAATGATGGTGCCTCAGCGTTGATCCTCATGTCCGCCGAGAAGGCCAAGGAACTGGGTGTAAAACCTCTCGCAAAGGTTGTCTGTACGTTTAGTTTGGTCCATCCGTGAACCAATTGATCACTGATCCTGGGATAACAGCATATGCAGACGCGGGTGTCGAACCTATTGATTTCCCTGTGGCTCCTACTGTCGCTCTGCCCCAAGCTCTAAAGAGAGCTAACTTAACTGTAGATGACATTGCACGATTTGAGATAAACGAGGCTTTCTCAGTCGTCGTTCGTCTTGCGGAGAAGCTGCTTCAAATCGACCCTGCAAAGATTAATGTTGACGGGTAAGCAACCAAAATAGTTCGATTGCTGTGGCCACAGGTTGAGAGCTCATTCAGTGGCGCTGTGGCACTGGGTCACGCTATCGGAAACTCGGGAGCTCGTATCATTGTTTCACTTGTCCACGGCCTGAAAACCGGTGAATACGGTGCAGCCGGTATCTGCAATGGAGTAAGTTGATGCCTCTCTATCTTTGTCAGTTCCTGAGATTTCGTTCTCAGGGCGGTGCTGCATCTGCTCTTGTCATCCAGAAGCTGTAAAGGGGAATGTACTTGGCATTGTACGATTTCTGAATAATCATATCTTTCTCATAGAACCGAAACCGCGATGCTAATACGCTACATTGTCTGAGAAAACCCAACCTCTTCAAGTTTCTCCAGCCCCCCTCCCAGGCACATGTGCTCACGCTAAAAATGTTTACACTCTTATCTTCCTGTTGGATTCCATTGCTTGACGTTTGTGTATCAACTGTTATCATCCACCACATTTATGTCGCGTCGTGCGACCACTTAGCCATGAACATCTATGAGGATAAGAGGCCGCTTGATAGCTACCTTCGTTGATGTGCCCACGTTCCCAATGTCTTCCCAGCCTGGCGCGTTGAAGAATGTCGAAGACTCCGAGAAAGTCTCTCAACTTCAAGTCGATGACGTCGAGGAGAAGCCCGATTCGAGCACTTTCGATGCAGCAGACGGGGATGAGGCCTTGCAACTTGTCGGCGTGGAGGCTAAAGAGCATTTTAGCGACGAATTCAACAGAAAACTTAGAAGGAAATTGGTATGTACGATCGGGGCAGTTCAAATGTCGGTTGTGGATTGGTTGTCAACCACGCATTGACTGTAGGACTTCGTCATCCCGACGATATCCGCGGCAGTTTACTTCACTCAATACCTGTACGCCCTACACGATTCCTCAACGTCGTGTACACTCACTCGCTCACGTCTAGCGACAAGACTTCTCTAAACTATGCAAGGCGAGAGGTGGTGTAAATCCAACTAACCTCGTACTAAGTTTGTTTTCGCAGTATCATGGGTTTCCCGATCGTCGGCCAGGTAAAACCTCTGCGGGTGTCACGTCCTTTGGCTCATCTTGCCTGCAGCAATACAACTTGGTATCCATGGCCTTTTATCTCGGTAAACTCAG
The DNA here is from genome assembly GCA_003313885.1 of Boletus sp. MG55. Taxonomy (NCBI): domain Eukaryota; kingdom Fungi; phylum Basidiomycota; class Agaricomycetes; order Boletales; family Boletaceae; genus Boletus; species Boletus sp. MG55. The sequence continues at coordinate 8,738 of QGOI01012624.1, read as the reverse complement.
ATCGTTCCGTCTGTGCTTTCGTCTGACGGAAGATAGGATACCTGTTCTGGGAGTTCCCTACCGTGTACATTTCTCAAAAATTGAGATTGGCCAAGTATCTGGGTGAGGATGCCGTCCGTCGGTCAAGACATGATCGTTGATGGTGTCCAAGGCGTCAACATCGTTCTCTGGGGGGTGCTGCTCATGCTGCAAGCATCTACCGACAATTTCGGGGCCTTCTTTGCCCTGCGATTCCTTCTGGGTATGTTTGGCTCAGCGCATGGTTTATCGCCATTCCCACTAATGCGGGTCGACATCGTTTCAGGCATGTGCGAGTCTTGCGTAGCCCCTTGTTTGATTTTGATCATCTCTATGTTCTACAAGAAGAATGAGCAGGTTTGCTGGGATACTTAAAGGTCTGGGTACACGACTCACGGCAACGTCTAGGCCACCAGGATTTCGTGGTTTTATGTCATGGTCAGGGCATTACACACTCATTCTACAGACGTTCACCGTATTTTTGCAGAACGGCCTCACGTCGGTCTTTGGAGGCTTCCTCGCTTACGTTGGTGGAGCGTATGGCATTTGGTGACTTTACTCATGACGGCGTTACAGGGTATTTCGTTCTACGACGGAAAAGCTATTCCGACGTACAAGATCGTTTACTTGGTCTTGGGCGGGTTGGCGATCGTCATCGGAATCATCGTTTTGATCGGGCTTCCTGATTCTCCCGTCCACGCTCGCATGCTGACTAGAGAAGAGCGAATTGCTGCTTTGGAGCGTGTTCGTGACGATCAGGGAGGGACGGAAAACAAGACTATCAAGATGGAACAGATCAAGGAGGCTCTGACCGACATCAGGACTTGGTTGATCGTGTTGTCGACGGTGCTCAGTACGTGTGTCGCGACGGCTCGCATCGCATGAGTTGACATGTCTTGCAGCGAGTATTCCCAATGGCGCAATGAGTAACTGTGGGTGGTCCGCGGCAGTCGATTTCGATCGCGTGTTGATTCTATTACTCTATACCAGTCAGCAACATTATCATCAAGAGCTTCGGATACACGTATGTCACTGCAGATGCTACCCGTCGACCGAGGTTTGAATTGGTGGTTCTAGATCAAAGCAAACGTTGATTCTCTCCACGCCCGGGGGCGTGGTCGGATCCGCAATGGTCCTGTTTTGCGGTTGGTATTCGGACAAGAAGGTGTGGCTCGTGTCTTCTATCGGTGTAACCGTGATTCAATATTCATCGTTCTAACCAGAACGAGCGGATGACGCCCATCGCCATCGCATTAATACCCACGATTGTCGGTGCAGGTGAGCGACAACGTTATGGTAACTGCTTTCTGCCGATGCAATCCGCCTGCAAGCGATCATGATTGGGCTTCAAGGCGCCGCGCACCAGGGCGTGCTGTTGTTCGGTACGAACCGAGTTCTTTCCCCATGCCGCGTTCGTCGAGTCGATCATGATTCCCAGCATCGTACTTGTCGCAAACGTTTGGTAGCGCCTTGTCGACTATCTATGCCTACAACGCCAGCAACACGAGCGGTCATACCAAAAAGGTTCGATCACCCATTTGTTCTTCATTCGTTCCGATGCCCTAATCGTGCCAAAAGGTGACGATAAATGCGATGACGATGGCGACCTTTAGCGTGGGCAACATCATTGGCACGGAGATTTTCCAGACAAAGGACGCCCCTGCATACATCCCGGGTAAGACTGCCATCATGGTCATCTTGATCGTACAGCTCGTCGTGTCTTTCATCCTCCGTCGGATCAACATCCGTTTGAACAAACAACGCCAGAAGCAGCTGGCGGAAGAAAAGGCTCGTCACGGATGGAGTGATGCGGACGTCCAGCGGGAAAGAGAACGACACGCGTTTGCCGACCTGACGGACAAGCAGTGAGTGGCGTCTTCGTATCAGCTCCTGCATGTGAATTTCATGGGCGTTATTCTCCCCTCTATAGGAACTTGTTCTTCGTGTACACGGCATGATGTCATGTTTTAACGGACGTTGGTGTAATAATCCACGTGGTAACTTGGGGTTTGGGAATCAGAGCCTCTTGTACACAGTTCTTACGGGAATCCGTTGATCATATGTCATTCATGTAGTCTGTGAAACCTTATCATAACGTGAACGATAACTGTAGCATCGTTGGTTCGGCGCATATAAGACCGACCCGTATTGTAGCGCTTTCTCACCCGGTCGCCACTAGGCTCTTCTCCGTCTAATACCGACCCCTCAAGCGGGTTCAGCCTTCACCTATGACAAAAAAAAGGGATCAGTCACTGCTCACTGAGGCTCAAGGACATGCCCTACCTGAATAGTCTTCAGATATGCGCGAACGACGCTCGGCGCATCCTCCATGAGCGAATGCTCGGGTTCCCATGTAGCCTCGTCCTCGGGATATCCCTCCCAAAAGACGTAAAACTCCCGTTCGCCGTCCACATCCCTATGGTCCTCGATAGACTCCACGATGAACTTTTCAATGACCTCCGCCTCGGCTTCTTCCTGAGATTTGATACGAAGAACACGCCGGGATTTATGCTCCCAGGCCTTTGGGAGTCGCAGCTCGGCCAGTTTTCCACTCGATCCGAACGGACGACCCAGCGTTTTATTGGTGCACTTGCGGATATATTTGTCCAACTCGCACAGCGTGTGCTCGATGTCGCAGAGCATCATGGGAAGGTTGTCAGGACCCAGGCCGTTGAACTTTATGCCCAAACGCTCAAAGTGATCGTACTGGGTGATCTGCATCCATCGAACAATGTCAACTTCCACCGAGCGGGGAATTGTGTCGCGGAAGCACCTCTGTAGCCCCCTCCTGGAGCCAAGACCTATCACGATGAAGTCATGCTCAGAAAAGTTCATGACGTTGGAATAGGACAAGTTCAAGAGCAGCTGATAAGCGGTGAAGTCGCCCATGCTCTTGAACGCCCGCAAGTATTTAAAGACGTCCGCGATGTACTCGGCGTCTCGCAATTGGTCAGGTAAATCCTTCATGAGGACCTCCAGGAATGCCAGGTGATTCATGAAATTCTCCGCAAACCCTAGTTCGGGTGCTGGTTTCTGATATGCTCCCGTGTAGATGGGGACCCCCCTATCGTACCGGCTCCGGAGGACCTTTTCGTAATCGGCACGTTTATATGCCTCCCAGGTGAACGGCTTGATTTTGTTGCGCAGGGCCTCGTACGTCCGAATGTTGGTGTATGTACTGAAGAGCAAGACGCGGAACGTGACTTCTTCGCGTCGTTGCGGGCCCTTTTCGATGACCTCGGTCACGATATACTGGCTGACCCGATCGAGCACCCGAAAAGTGTTGCAAAACCTGTAGTTCGCGAGGATGGGATCCGACGTCCAGCTGTTCGCGACGGAACGTCAGACGCGACGACTGGCGCTTCTGGGTATGGGACGTACGGAGGGGGGTGACCCGCGCGACGTTTTTCGTCGATGGCATGCCTCTCGGCTGCGAGGCGCCAAAAGGTGTCGAACGCTGGCGTCGGTTCGTATTCCCTGTCGCGAAACGTGACCGTCATGGGAGGAGGAGCCATGTCGGCGAAATGGAGTTGAGAGCATGTCTTGGAACGTTTACTGCACGTCGACGCGTGATCGTCTTCGAGGGCAGCTGCACCGCGTTTCATGGGACCTGGTAGGACGCGTTTGGTCAGCTTCAAAGGGCGCGCGTAGGGTGGGGACGGTCGTACCGAAGGAGCTTGTCACGAAAAATGAAATGTCAACGATTGAATTTCGAATGAAACACGACGTGAGCGTTCAATACAAAGTCATATAGAGGGCGTAATACGTAACGTTGCGGTGAAGTTGAACGGCAAGGATGTAAAGCAGCCAAAATGAACTAACCGGTCGTACCGTTCAAGTAGGTCATTCGAGAGCTGTGATTGGAGGACGGGATCAGCTAAAAGGGTCCTTCCAAAAGGAAACGTGCGAAACCCATTTCCAAAGCCCGTTTCAGAAAGCTGATACGGTGTGTAGAATGGACGGACGAGACAGACAGCGATTCGTTCAACAATACGTCGAACGACAGAGGCCGTATTTACCCACGTATACTGCCGAGCAGCTTTTCGACCAACGCCATGGAACGCCCTCTAAGCCGCCGCGGAGTGATGAATTTGGATTCGACACCCCTGTGCTCCGTCCCAGGGTACCAGCGAACGAGAACGCTCAATCCCCGCTCACGCAGCGAGCCGGACCGAGCAAGTCACTGCGTACGCGCGAAGCCGAACGGGGTCTGGGCCCATCGCCTGAGGAAGCACAATCGGAGACTCGGGGCCCCGCTCTGGACAAGAAGACCAGATCCAAACGTAAGAAGGCCTCGACGCCGATCGACACCGATAACGAACGTGCGGCCAGTGAGTCCCTCTGATGTGCTTTCTACCATTCCTTTGGATGACTCGTTGAATCCACGTAGGACTAGCGGATCGCCGAGAGCGCAAGAGGAAGAAACGCGCCATCGTAAACCCTCCTGAAAAGCAGGACGATGACATCGTGCCTACCACGACATCAAAGAAAGGAAGAACGACCAGCCAGAAAGTAAAGAAGCCAGCCGCGTTGGCGCTTTTGTACGGATTTTCCGCTACCAATGTCACGAAGGACAGGCTCACGGTCAGTCATTCGACGAATGTGGCGTTCCGTGCTCTTATGTACTCGGCAGCTGAAGCCAGCGCCTTCTCTTGGTGTTTTCAGCAAGGGGAGAGCATCAGGAAAGAAAAAGGTGACCGCGACAAGAAAGTCTTGTAAGTATCCTGTTGATGTGGTCAAGAATGCAGCGCTTAAGGACTCAGCCTCGAGGAACGCGTTGTTTTCTGAATCTGCGTTCTTGAACAAGCCGAGCGGGCTGGCTGCTGACCGTTCAGAGATCGGTGGTGGTTCGGATGATAGTTCGATTTCTAACCACCCCATTCCCAAAGAAATTTGCAGCACGAAACGTACAAAGAAGGATCGAGGTAAATGCACGGAAGGCCCCGCTTTGAGATCATCACAAACATCGACTCGCACGACAGCTGAATCAGAGGTCTGGGACATTGAACTGCAGAGCAAACTTCCTTCCTCTGCGCGCGATGTCTCGAGCGAGCTTGGAGCGAAAGATTCTGCTCCCGTCGTCCTCGACATCCGTGGGGCACACTGGTCTGCCACTCTTGACGTAGCAGGGGAACAAGAGGAACGCCACAACAAGACAAGGACCCCGAACTTGTCCGTCACCCGCAGTTCGCCAAGAGGACATTTCGTAGTCCGCCATTCCCCGCTTGCTAGATCGGATCTACGTGCTGAAGTCCAGGTTGCGGATACTTTATCGATCCATCCCTCCCACTCCGCATCCCAGGTAGGATGCTGTGCCGCTGAACCCCAACCATCCGATCTGCGCGTGGTGACATCCAAGTATTTCGCTAAACCCAAGCCAGTCTCGACCCAACGCCCAGGAACACCCGTGTATTTTGCTGAACCCAAGCCCGTCATGGCCCAGGAATTTGCCGTAAATCCTCCGCAGCCATCGAGATCGAATGATGGCACCCAACTACCCAATCTAACCCCAGGAACACCCACGCATTTTACTGAAATCGAGTCACTCTCGGCCCAGCAGTTCGGTGCCAATCCTCCGCAGTCACTGAGATCGAACGTTGGTGTACCTGACCTTCAAATTCCGGCTCTAGCCGTCAATGACGCCGCATTAGATTTACGGACGGTTCGCAGAGTAGCTTCGCCAATCAATTCCCTGACGAGTGTTCTTCAGCCGATGGCAGAGTTCCAGACCCGATACGACATCGTCGCACTCGATTTCCCGAGCGATAGTTCTCCATATGACGATTATTACTACGGACACGTGGATGTACCTTGGCAACCGCTTGGAGGACCAGATCGCGGCCATTTCGAATGTCCTGTCGTGGAGACCCAAGGTGACCGATCCGATATCAGTGCCTTGGAGCAAGTCTTGGAGTATCAACATCCTCACCGAGACTGGGATTGGTACCGATCCTCGACTGGAGCCACCAATGACGTAGATTTCGAAGGTATTAGCTATGGTCCGTTGGCGCCGGAACACGATCTTGAAGAGCCGGTATCAGCTCCCGAACCTTGTTTTTTCGAAGCACCGGCCGAGGACGACTTTGAAGAAGGACATTTTTCTGAGCAATGGTTTTGTATGGGCGAAACTGAACAAGACTTTCTCGTGTACGACGAGGTCGTCGATGGGTCGATTTGTTACAGCGAAGAAGGCCTGCACGACGGAGAGTCGGGAGAAGATTTTTTGGAGGGACGTGCATTGTTACTTGGTGTCCCGGAGGACCACGAGGAGAGGTCACGGTGTGTCGGATTGTCGGGGCTTGTTCAAGCGGAGATGGACGTTGCAAGTCGATTGCGGGATCACTGGCGCCCATTGCGGCTTTGACAGACGCACGTACAGCAGCGAACAAATCGGGGCACGGTATGGTTTGGTTTGCGAGGCGTCTTTACAGGGACGGTAAGCTAGATATGGAAGATGGCGCGAGTGGCGCAGTGGCTACATTCTATGAATGACTCTTCCCCGGTGATCTATTTCTCTACCGTGCTCGTCGTAATAGCGCCCATGATCAACGGCGCCAAAGAACCAAGGCCCCTTGCGAGTGGAGCTGTTCCTCCTGTGAAGTCCATCCTCATCTCTGAAGCCAGAGAAGGAATTATTACGCCTGTGATGTTCGTCTCTGTGGGAGTGGTGATGAGGCGGAGGAGGGGGATGGTGATGGTGATGATCGGAATGACTCATGCCAAATAAGTTACGGAAGCGATCACCGATGGAGATGGTGCGGTCGCGTGGTGGGTAATAGCCAAGGTCATAGTGGGAGTGGGACTGAGGGTGAGAGTGGTGGGGTTGCTGGTGGTGAGAATGGTGGGGATAGTGGGGGGTATGATGATGAGAAGATTGCGAGGGCCGGCGATGCGAGGAGTGGTGGGAGCCATGTGAGGGATTGTGATGGGAGGTGTGATGATGATGGCCCGAGTCCTAGACAGATCGATCGATGAGGAGGAATGCAAGAAAAAGAGGACAAAGACATACGCTGTGGGTATAAGCTATGTTTGGCTGATACATGCCGAGATCGTGGTGACCATGGCTATGGGAGCGATGGTGAGAGTGTCTGCTGGAGCTCCTGGGACGGTGGGTGGGGACGGCGAGATACTGAGAGTGGGCTGAAGGCGAATGTGATGAGGGGAACGGATAAGCCATGATAGATGCGATATTGATCCGAACAAGGGCCCTTTATACAATCAGGTGGCGATGACCACTGGATCGGATCGGTACTCGGATATCAGGGTTGTGCTTCAACGATGAACCGCTGGTCGCGCGTATTCGTCCGTCTCCAACACGACATCGCCAGCCCACCCGTCCCCGCTCGCCCACCGCCCCCTGCGACGCCCTATGCAGCCCCCCCGTTCCATACCCATGCCTTCTTTCACGCACTCGAACGCTCGTTCCCGACTCCGACCGCCCGCAGCCTCATGCGCGCTACCCGCGCTCTCCTCGTCGACCGCGTCGGCAGAGTGAAACGCGACGGCCTCACCGTCAAAGACATCGACAACGTGCGTACACGTCTCTGCCATCCCACCCACCTCACCGACTCCAATTAGCAAGCATACCTCTTCCGGGCCGCATTGTCCGAGATGAGGGCAGAGCAGAGCGCGCGCTCGCGAACCGAAAGCGCCGCCATGCGTGCCACCATCGCCGCACTCCGCAGGGAAGTCGACAGGCTCGACGTCAAGATGAAGGAAGATCTCGGGAACCTCAAGCACGAGTACGTCTTTTGCACAGCCCTTGCTCGTCCCCGTCCGACCCACGTTTCAATTCCAGGATTCAAATGGAACTGGATACCCGCAAGAACGAAAGCAAGGCCGATTTGAAGCAGAAGAGCATCGTTATCGAGGTCTGTCTGCGCGTCCTCCAGATCTCGTTTTGATCTTTATGCGTGAGAGCAGGAAGTCTTGAACAAGGCCGTCGTCGAGCTTGGTGACCTCCGCGCCAACATGGAAGAAGTAAAGTGGGATAATATGCGCAACGCAGTCGGTGATTATCGTCCCTTTTCTCTCAACCTCTCCCTCCTTCATCTCCCATTTCTTAGCGGCCCTCGGCGCCTTCCTTCTTCTCATCGTCCTCTCCATGGAGCTGTATGAGTTCAGCAGACAGAGGGCACCTCCCTCTCGACACCCACCTCCAATACATAATCACCCACCCGATGACGAGATGTCCCACTCGTAGCATCATCCTCAATATGTATTAAACTATACACCCCCAGTAATCTCTTTATCGCGACACACCATACGTTTAACCAGTACACATCTCGCTAGACAGACGATTCCTACTCCGCAATCACTTGACTTCGAGCTTGGAGAGCGTGTCCGTAACCTCGGCCTCTGCTTGAGTTGACTCTGGTGCGACAGCCCGATTTGGCTTGTCCGCAGCGTGTGTGCTCTTCTCGGCTGCCTCAGTTGGTCCACTGTCCGTCTCAGTGTCTTCCTCATCCTCCCAATCGTCTTTCACGGTCGCCGTTTTTTCCGCGGCCTTTCTTGCCCTTTGGTTGGCCCGCTTTTTTGCGTTCTTGTTTGCCCCTGTTGCTTTCTGTTGCGATTCTGAGGGTGCAACCCAGCCCAGGATATGCCCCTTGGGGAGGGTAGTGCTGTCCATGGCCTGTTGGCGTGTACCACGAAAGCGTGAAACGTCCTCCTGGGGTGTGAATCCAGGCCGAATCTTGATCTGCTTGCGAACGCTGTGCACG